>JACEEZ010018015.1:54434-111746 GCA_016584305.1 Chionoecetes opilio
TGGCGTGTACGCATGAAACGGCAGGGCTGGTAGACAGCTTCTGCCATTTCCGGCTTTGTCTTTAATCCCCTCCTGTAGGAGTGCTTTAGGAGGGATGGGTCCTCCGGCTGACACCTTAGTGTGTTAGTCCTTGGGCTTCCAATGTCTTATTCACTCATAAAAGATAACCAGATGACTTAACTGTTTAATTCCTAGAAGGGACAGCGTGCCATGACCTGTCGCGGCCAAAGGCACAGTAACACCTGCCGGTCTCTCTCGTCCCACTCCCAGAATTTACCCCTAGGTGTTAACATGTTTCCTTTATATAGCAGCTTTATCTGTTTAATTACTTATGTCTTTTCACACCAGCACATACTAACTACAACTACTACTCTACCACTCCACTTCTTCGTATTATTATTATGAGTTTTTTTACGTTTGGAGGCTGTTGGAGTACCTGTATGCTTTTTTTTCCTTGAAAGGCTCAGATTGTTTGTCCCTGAACATTCTGGAGGGTCGTGATGATTGCCCCTCGCCTCTTGTGAGCACAAGCTTGATTTTTATAAGTAACACCTGTGGTTAATAGGTAAAGTCCTTTTTTCGCGATGGTCCTATCTCATTCAGGCTCATGTTTCTACCTGGTTCTCCCCGCAGCAGTCACTTGTAGTCGCAGTCCGAAAGAACAGATAGTACAGCAGGCGGGTGTCTCGTCCACTAGACGATGGATTTAAAGTTCTCCTTGGTGTGGGCCTATGAACTACTGTACCTTTTGCTCACCTACCAGACTTCGACTCTAGGGCGAGCCCTTGTCGTTGTTCAAGATGGTCGAATGTTCCCCGTAAGGTTTCAACTCGGGACATTAAGCTCACCCAACCATGACACTAACAACTCGGGCCACCGCTCTCCCACCCTTACTATAACCTACATACTGCTATTACGACTTTTACTACTACTAGCTACAACTACTACTACAATATGTATAATACTACTCACTATCAACTGCCAATACTACTACTACTACTACTACTGTATTCTTGTTCCGCTTCGTTGTCATTTACACAACAAAGATTTTGAAAATACAGACTCTTTGTGATGGTTTATTATTAGTTTATTTTTGAGACAAGTAAGTTCCAACAACGAGGGCTGAGAGCGTGCCGGAGCGATACCACGACAGTAACACACACCACCACCACACCACAAACCACACCCACACACACACAACCCTTCATCCTTTAGGAAAGCCTTATAGGAAATATAACCTTTGTTTGACTCGCGTATCAAAAGAGTGAAAACTATCGACCTCTATTATATTTTTTGTCTTTTCTCTCACTCTCTTTCAGGCAATCTCTATATTGTAAAAGTGAAGTCGTTGTAGGGTTAGCTTTACATTATCTCTCTCTCTCTTCTCTCTTCCCTCTCTCTCTCTATCAATCTACTCTCTCTCCTCTCTCCGTCTCTTTCGCCTCTCTCTCTCCTCTCTCTCGCTGTAACACTTAGAGTCAGACATTTAACAAGTGATTAACAGACATCATGAGTGGCTGGGGTCTTGGGACCATTGCTTGGGAGGACCACCTTTTCAGGAGAGGTGTTCGGGTCCGATTTTTTGGTATGTGTATTTTGTGTTTCATTGGTCTGCTCTTTTTTCTTTCTTTTTAGTTGAGTTATTTCTGTTTGGTTTTCTCCTTATGTGTGTGTGTGTGTGTTGTGTGTTGTGTGTTGTGGTTGTGTGGTGTGTGTGGTGTGTGTGTATGTGAGTCGTGTGGTGTGTGTGTGTGTGTGTGTGGGTGTGTGTGTGTGTGTGTGTTGTGTGTGTTGGTTGTGGTGTGTGTGTGTGTGTGTACGTATGTGTGTGTACGTATGTGTGTGTGTGTGTGTTTTTCTAGTTGTCTATCGATGTAATTCTTATATTCTTATTTCTTTTCTTTTTTTCTGTTGTATTCTTCTTTAACGTTTTGTTCTTGCCCTTATTTTTTGTTCTGCATTTTTTTTCACTTCCTTCCATCTTCTTTCCCTTTTTTTTTATTTTCTGTTATATTTTTATAAATATATTTATTTGGGTATTCCCCCTCCTTTGTCACCACAACCTTGTATTTTTAATACCCCGAAACCACACACCCACAGTCAAACACACACACACACACACGACACACACACACATACACACACACCACACACACACACAGCACACACACACCAACACACACCACACACACACCACGGACCACACATAGGAGAAAACGCCCCATACGAGCCCAGTTGTATGTTAGTACCTCCGTAGTGGTAAGGGATAGCACGCTCGGTTCACAACCGAGAGTCCCTGGGTTCGATCCCCGGGCGACGCGGAAGCAGATGGGTTTTTCCTTAAACCCTAGCCCCTTCCACCCAGCAGTTTAATGGTAACGGTGTTAGCCGGGGTTTTGTGACCGTGCTCTACCGGGGTGCTGATTCGGCCAACAACAATAGCACTAGGGTGAATAGATTAGAAATTTTGATATGGAGACGGGGCCCACACGAGCATTTGCTATAGCCTGTAAATACACTAGATGAATACACACATACACCATACGCATCATCACCCAACACACCACACACACATACACACGCACACACAAACTCAAGCATACCTCACACCACCACCATAGCATTACAACCACACATTACATTAACATTATCTCTACGCACTCGAACACCACCACAACGACCACCACCACCCACAACATACCACATAGGTGTTTCACTCTGTCTAATCCCGTTCAGGTTAGGTAATTGAACACACACCTGCTTTACCCTGCGTTTTCCGCCTATAAAGAAAGGTGAAGGAGGGTGTTTTGGGTGTTGGTGCAGAATGTGTCGACCTTGGCAAGCGAGCGAAGTATTTTGTTGTTGTTGGTGTTTGAGCTTCTGTGTTGCTGTTGTTTTTGTTGTTTGTGTTTCTGGTACTTGTTGCCTGTTGTTTTTGTTGGTTTTGGTGTTTCTGGTACTTGTTGCTGCTGTTTTTTTTTGGGGGGGATGTTGATGATGTAGAAAATAGGTGTGGTGTTTGTGTATGTGTGTGTGTGTGTGTGTTGTGTGTGTTTTTTTGTTGTGTGTGTGTATGTGTGTGTGTGTGTGTGTGTGTGTGTGTGTGGTGGTGTGTGTGTTTGTGTGTGTGTGTGTGTGTGTGTGTGTGTTTGCTTGTTATAACTACCTCGTGGAACATAGGACGGACTGTTTTGTATATAATTAGATATTCACCTGACTTCTGAATGCCTTGCGACAGACCTATCAACACACAACTCTTAATATTAAATGAATTACTGCCCTTCAATCTGAAAACCACATGATAATACGTGAAGTCTAGAATAGAAAATAGAAATGGTACATAATTATAAACTCTCCTCGTTAATCAAAGCCACGTTTTCAACAAACCAATTATAGAGGCCTCAAATGAATGCCTTATATTTCTGACTTCATTAGATGAATTTTCTTACCTTCATATCTGAGTTAGAAATGATAATTTGTGTACAAAAAATGCTGTTGAGAAAAGTTTTTTAATAATGTCGATTAAAGATGAACTCGTCATGTAGAACTAAAATTAATATAGAAGGAACAGGCTGAGAGAGAGAGAGATGAGAGAGAGGGGAGAGGAGAGAGAGACATGTAGAGAGGCTAGAGATAGAGAGAGAGAGAGAGAGAGAGGAGAGATAGAGAGATAGAGAAGAGAGAGAGAGAGAGGTTTATGTAAGCAATTTCGTGAGACAAATATGTGATTGAGGTGATGGTCTGCTGAAGAGGGAGGGAGGGAGGGTTAGATAAGCTGTCTTTCACAAATTAAGAGAAGGGTGGACGTTATAGTAACATATGTGGTATTAGTAATGGAGGCAACGGTGGAGGTGTGTGAAGAAGAGAAAAAATTTGCTGGATAAATGGGAAGGGAAATTATGATAATATTTGATAAGTGTGTGTGTGTGTGTGTGTGATGTGTGTGTGTGTGTGTGTGGGTTTGTATTCATCTAGTTGCTATTCCATCTAGTGTATTTTAGCAGGGTCATAGCAATACTCGTGTGGCCCCGTCTCCCTTCAACATTTTTTTATCATTCATCCTTAGTGCTTTGGTGTTTGCCGAAGCCACGCTCAACCGGAGGGCGAGGTCCACCAACCCGGCTAACACCCGGGTACCCATTCACTGCTGGGTGACGTGGCCGGGTTTTAAAGGAAACACCCTTTGTTTTCAACTCTCGCTCGGGGATCGAACCCTGAACTTCTCGGTTGGTGAACCGAGCATGCTACCACTACACTACGAGTACCCCAGAGAGATGTGGTTGTGTGTGTGTGTGTGTGTGTGTGTGTGGTGTGTGTGTGGTGTGTGTGTGTTGTGTGTATTCATCTAGTATTCACCGAGCTGCCTAACTTCTGATCTTTCTATATTCTATTGGGGCAAAGCAACCTTGTTTTGTTCAATGCCTGCAAAACCTATTTTCTTCACCTATCTACTCGACAAACCTTACAGATACTATCCCCTCTTCTTTCAATGACACTCAACTGTCTCCTTCTACATGCCCTTCTAGGATATCCTTTACTAAAAAGTCTAACTGAAAATCTCCTCTCATCTCTTGCTAAAACAGCTTCTAAGAAGTTATGTGTGCTGTGGCGTCGCGTCGGCTTTTTTTTTCTCCCTTTTTTTTCTCCACAAAACCTAATTTCTTCCACCATATCGAGCTCGACAAAACCTACAGTATAACTATCCCCTCTTCTTCAATGACACTCACCTGTCTCCTTCTACCATGAACTTCTAGGACTATCCTTTTACTAAAAATCTGAACTGGAATCTCACATCTCATCTCTTGCTAAAACAGCTTCTAAAGTTAGGTTGCTGTGTCGTCTGCGTCCTTTTTTTTCTCCCTCCCCAATTGCTTGCTCTCTACAGGGGCCCTTATCCGCCCATGTATGGAATGTCCTCACATGTTTTGGGGAGGATCCCTCATACAGCTCTCCTAAACATGGTTGAGTCAAAAGCTTTTCTCTCATCAACTCCTCTCACTCTGCTGACTTTCTTCAATCTTTAAATCACCGCCGCAATATTGCTTCCTCTTGCTCTCTTCTCCTTATTTTCATGCGCTTATGCTCTTTGAACTTGCTAACTCATGCCTCCCCCACTCCCCCGCGGCCTCCCGCACAGACTTTCTACTCTTCTCATCCCTATTCGTCCCTCCTTCCTAATGCAAGAGTTAATCATATCTTTACTCTTTCATATCCTTCCACTATGGTAACACTCTGAACTCTTCTTCCTGTTTCTATTTTTCCCCAGACTTTCATATGACTTAAATTCTTTCAAAGAAGAGTAACAAGACACCTCCCGAACTAATTGGCTACCCCTCTGTTTTTATTTCTATTCTTCTTACTGTCTTCTTTATAGGGACTGACAACTAAGCGGGCTTTGTGTTACCCATTTTTGTTGTGCCATTGGCAGTTCCTTGAGATGTAAAAACAAAAAATAAAAAAAAAAAAATAAAATATAAAGTTGTATTCATCTAAGTTTATGTTTTTCGGGTCCTGAAGCACGCTCGTATGGCCATCGTGTCTACTATCCAATATGTTGTTTTTATCATTCGTCTTAGTGCTTAGTTTTTGGCCGAAGCCAGCCACCCCGGAGAGCAGGTTTCATAAACCCCGGCTAACATCTCGGTACCCATTTCCCGTGCTGGGTGGACAGGGGCCTCGGGTTTTTAAGGAAACCGCCCCATCTTTTTCTCTCCGCCCGGGGATCGACCCGGGACTTCTCGGTTGCTTCCCTACACCACGGAGTACCGTGTGTGTGTGTGTGTGTGTGTGTGTGTCTGTGTGTGTGCGTGTGCGTGTGTGTTTGTGTGTGTCTCGTGTGGGTGTGTTGTGTGTGGTGTGTGTGTGTGTGTGTGTGTGTGTGTGTGTGGTACGACTGTAATGGATGATAGAAAGATGGAAGAAATATACAGTGGTGGAGGTGGTGTGTGGGTGGGTGGTGTGTCACTGTGCTGGAGATAGCGGGCGATAACGGTGGAGTGTGAGGTGGCGATAGTGATTTTGGTAATACAGCGGGAGTGGAGGGACGTCCCACCCCATAATCCTGGTGGTTTGTGGGCTATGTCCTGGGAGGAGAAGGAGGAAGGGAGGAGGAGGAGGAAGAGGAGGAGGAGGAGGAAGAGAAGCCCTTGTGAAGGTCGTTGTTCTTGTGGTGCCCGAGCGTTATGTTTTGGAAAAAAGGAGAAGAGGAGAAGGAATGGGATGAGGAAACACAGATGGAAGGACAGATGGAGGGGGAGGTAAGAGGGGTAAATCTTTCGCCCTCCTACCTGGCTATAACTCGTTGCACCTGTAAAGAGAGAGAGAGAGAGAGAAGATAGAGGAGAGAAGGAGAGAGAGAGAGAGAGAGAGAGGAGAGAGCGAAGAGAGAGAGGAGGAGAGGTGATAGAGAGAGAGAGAGAGGAGAGAGAGAGAGCGAGGAGAGAGAGAGAGAGAGAGAGAGAGAGAGGAGAGAGAGAGAAGAGAGAGAGAGAGAGAGAGAGCAGAGAGAGAGAGAGAGAGAGAGAGAGGAGAGAGAGAGAGAGAGGAGAGAGTAGAGAGAGAGAGAAGAGAGAGAAGAGAGAGAGAGAGAGAGAGAGGAGAGATAGAGAGAGAGAGAGAGGAGAGAGAGAGAGAGGGAGAGAGAAGAGAGAGGAGAGAAGAGAGAGGAGAGAGAAAGAGAAATTGTTCGTTGCCAAAAATACAGAAAAACATTCACATATTTTTAGCCTTATGCATTTCCCGTCATGAATGAGTAGGGAGTATGAGAGAGGGGAAGGAGGATGCTGATGAGAAGGATTACATAGATTACATCGGACGTAACAGACACCAGAGACCTATTGGTCCCTAGCCCCGAGGGTATCTGCTTGAACTACATCTACTACTACCTATCAGTACTTGTAGAAACAGTTGGAATATGATAACCATGTCCCTAGAGGATAAAGGAACAGGAAGTTTCATATTGCAGATGATAGGATATGAAAAATACTATACAACTACACTACCACTACACTAATCGTACGGTGCTAGATACGAATTCGCACTATTATACCCATTTACTTTACGTGCCCGTCACGTCTGTTTTTTGGATGTAGTTACTGTGTTTGCTCCGACAACATTGCTGGTAACTTGTTCCATCGATCACGCCTCTAACATTGACATACTTTTTAACGTGAGATCGGTGAATGCAACGTTGACCGTTTTAGTTGTAAAATCATTATTCTTGTTGTCACTTGAGTTGAAAGCTCGATAGGTTCTCTTGATTAATGACATCAAAACCTTTTAGGATCTTAAAGGTTTCTATCAAGTCCCCACGGATGTCTACGATCCTTTAAGGAAACATATTAAGTTTTCCGCAGTCTCTCTTCTAAGTATGATTTCGCAGAGATGGAATTTGTTTGGTTGCTCTTCGTTGCACTGATTCCAATTTTGGGCTTGATTCCTTTTACGAACAGGAGCCGACCAGAATTGACTCATATTCCCAAGTGCGGCACTAACCAAGGACGTGTATAATTGTGGTTCATTACTTTCGAGTTTATGTTCAAGTTTACGTTTAATAATCCCAACAGCATATTTGCCTTTTTACTGCTGCTAGGCATGCGAACTGGTTTTTCAGATCATTCCTGATGATGACACCTAAAATCCTTTTCCTGCTGTACTTCATTAACGATTTATTTTGCATTGGATAGTTTTATATTTGAGGTTGTCGTTGCCTCTATGCCATTACTTTACATTTATGGATTGAATTTTAATAGCCATTTATCCCTCCAATCTGATAGTTGTCGAAATCACTTGTATTAGTTCGCAGTTTTCTCTAGTATATGCTTTATTACGCCTATTTGTGTCATTGCAATTTTGATTTTTTTAGATACAAGTCCCGCAGTCCAGATTCGTTGATATATATCAGAAAAAGATAGGACCCAAGACAGGGGAGCCCTGAGGCACCCCCACTATTGACATCTAAACCAATAGATGCCTCAACCATTTATTACTACCCGTTTGTTTACGATTTGAAAAAGCCAATAGCCAATCCATGAAACATAATTGCTCTCCTATGCCCATGTGCCCTAGCTTGGTCCAACAGTCCGCTTTGTGGAACTGAGCTAAAGCTTTCTGAAAATCAGGTATATTACATCCGAGGGAATTTTAGCGTCACCCAGTTTGAATAAATGGACATTAAAAAAATCCAGTAGGTTTTGTTAAGCATGATCTCTTATTTCGACTCCATGCTGGGAGTAAGTATAGAGTTAATTCATCGAGAAAAGACAATATTATCTCCCGCCATATTTTCTCAAATCGGTTTAGACAATCCCGGACGTTTAGACTATTGAGCGATAATTACTTGCGAGGCTCTTACTTCCTTTCTGAATATCGTGTAACATTAGCTACTTTCCACATACTAGGAACATTTTTTTCCTTAGCGATTTAATTGAAAAGATCTTTTTATGGAGCGAGAGTTGACTGTGGACATTCGCGAAGTAGTCCGCGGCGAGATTTCGTCCACCCCCACGGATTTTGCTGGGTCAAGTTTTCGCAAATACTTTGATATTTCGTCTACTGTTATCTCTCCTATTAACCAGTCCTATCCCTTTTGAGTCCTGCATACATGTTTTACCTGTTCGGTAATGGAGTTTTCGTCTTCTTTATAATACCGCATTAAAAGTATTCATTGGTCGAACGCCATACTCTTCTTATCATTTACAAGATATTATTCTTATCTTTCAGTGGTCCAATACTGTTTTTGACGTTTTCTTAACTTCGAACTTATTTGAAAGAAACCTTTTCCGGGTTTGATTTGGATTCCCTATTGCAATTTTTTCTTCATACTCGCGGCTTTTTCGACTTATTATCCTTTGCGCGACGTTTGACGTCATTGTATTTCCTAGAATCGCAGTCTGCATTTGTCGTTTGTACCTTTATACGCTCGGCGCTTCTGCCTGATTTGTTGGATCTCATTATTCATCCCAACTGGTCGTTTATGTTATTCAACGTTTTTCTTCCCATGGGAACATGTTTTTCCACTACCGATCGGAGTTTATTAGTGAATACATTACACCTGTTTTCTGGCGTTAATTACCATTTTAGTCAGGTCATCCATTCCACTTCCACTTCGCTTAGTAACCTGCTGAATCTTCGTGAAATCTGTTTATTATCTTTTGGGACTAATAAACGATTTTCTGTGATGTCTAATTGCAATTTATGCGCATCTGATTAGCCTGTGATCACTGTTGCCACATGTTCACCTATATCGCAGTAATCACTCAGATCAATGTCTGTAGTGAAAACTAAATCTATGCTACTATTATCCCTTTGTAGCGCACGGACCCACCTGATTTAAATATACTTTCGTTTCCCATATCAAGCATCGCATACCTTCCTCTATCAGCAGAATTATTATTCCAGTTTATAATGAGGTAGGTTAAAATCTCCACAATAATTGTATCTTTTATATTGTTCCCCACTGACTTTATCTCGTCAGACACGAGGCAATCTACTTCCGCATTTACATTTGGGAGGACGATCATATTGTCCCAATAGCTAGCAATTTACCGTTTAGCTTAATCTTTGCGTAGACTTATCATAACGCTCTTTGTTTACTTGTATCGATTTCGATTGCTTGCAAATTTTCTTTAATGTAAAGACTGACACTCCACCTGCTTTATGCGTGCGACAATTTAGGAATGTCTTATAGTCCTGGAATCGCTAGTTCAGCTAATAATGTTTTATCTTTGTGTTGAACAACTCTCATGATACTGACGATATCTGGCCGTTTCGGCCACGAACGTATGCTAATAATTCGTTACGCTGAAAATAATCCTTTCTGCATTGTGTAAGTAATATAGGTTCCTTGATAGTTTTTGGTACCTTGCGTGAGGGTTTACCGCAGGGCGTCTACGGTCCCTGTTTCAGGGCGCGTGTATTAAATTACTTTGATTAGATATTTGCGGAACGAAGGACGTGACCAGCGTTGCTGTGGGGTAAGAACGGGGAGGAGGTGGAGGAGTATGAGGATGAGGAGGAGGAGGAGGAGGAGGAGGAGGAGGAGGTAGGAGGAGGGAGGGGGAGGAGGAGAGGAGAGGGAGAGGAGCAATAACATAAAAGAGAAGGATAAAGGGATGATGATGAAAGAAAATTGATTAATATGAACATTTTCAGAGAGAGAGAGAGAGAGAGAGGGAGAGATAATAATTGGAAAAAATAGAGAAATCGACTTCACTGACAGACAGACAGACATACAAGTATCGAAATTGCATACGTGTTAAACAATGTAAAAAGATTGTGCAACATGCTTTTGATGTGTGTGTGTATGTGTGTGTATGTGAGTGTGTGTCTGTGTGTGTGTGTGTGTGTGTGTGTGTGTGTGTGTGTGTGTGTGTGTGTGTGTGTGTGTGTGTGTGTGTGTGTGTGTGTGTGTGTGTGTGTGTGTGTGTGTGTGTGTGTGTGTGTGTGTGTGTGTGTGTGTGTGTGTGTGTGTGTGTGTGTGTGTGTGTGTGTGTGTGTGTGTGTGTGTGTGATATGAAAGTACATTTTATAGTCAAGAACATGAAGTAATATTGTTTTATGAGGTGGTAACTCTCGCCGTAGTAGTACTATAAGTAGGTTTATAAGTATTACTTGTAGTAGTAGTAGTAGTAGTAGTAGCAGTAGTAGTAGTATATGAGGGTATTGTATATATGGTATATTAGGGTAATAAAACAAATAAATAAAAGATTTAGGAGGAGGAGAAGAAGAAGATAAAGAAGAAGAAGAAGATGCAAAAGAAGAAGCTTCAAAAACAAGAACAAGATCAAGGAGAGGGATAGGGGGGAAGAAAAACGAAAATGAAGAGAAAGAAGGAGGAGGAGGAGGAGGAGGACGAAGAAATGTGACTGTAGCTGGAGGAGGACAAGAAAAATAAGAGGATGGAGGAGGGGAGGAGGAGGAGGAGGAGGAGGAGGAGGAGGAGGAGGAGATGGAGGAGGAGGAGGAGGAGGAGGAGGAGGAGGAGAGAGGAGGAGGAGGAGGAGGAGGAGGAGGAGGAGGAGGAGGAGGAGCAGGGAGGAGGAGGAAAGCATCAGAGGAGAATTGCAATATTTAAACCCTCCTTTAGTGCGTCGTTGAAGTAACACACACTTTAGGTTTTTACTTTAAAGCAAACCTGGTGCTTATAGAAAATGGAAAACTACTTTATCTCTCTTAGTTCTTTTTATATCTTTCAAATTTTTTATTTCTTTGTTTTTATTTTAGTCTATCTTTGTATGTAAGTGTTATTTTTCTTTTATCTGTCTTCGACTATCGTCTTGTGTTAACCAATATGATGGCTGCTAAACATGAATTGTTGATGTCATGTTATGTATACAACTATACATGACATCAATCTCAAGTGGGTAGGGTTCCCTGTAGAGTGTGTGGTAGTGGGGTAGGAGTAAACTCTATTCGATGCAAGGAATGTGACAAGTGGTGCCATGATAGATGTTCGGGACTAGGAAACCTGAATGGGGTGGTAGATTTCTGCTGTCCAATGTATGTAAAAAGAATCAACGGATGGGGACCACCAGAAAAGAAAGGGATAAAAACTATAGAAGTGAATAGTGATGTAATAAAATAAATGAAACAGTTTTGTTAGCTTGGTGACATGTTAGATATCGAGGGTGGAGTGGAGAGAGCAGTAAGAACACGGGTAGCAACTCCATGGATGAAGTGGAGAGATGGTGGGACTGCTGATAAACAAGAGTATTCCACTGAAATACAGAGGAAGAGTATTTGAAGCATGTATAATATCAGTATTACTGTATGGTTATGAGACATGGGCTTTGACAATGAAGATGGAAGATGTGCTGGTTGGTTGTGATCGGAGAATGTTGAGGTATATGGCTGGGATCACATGGAGAGATAGAGTGTCCAGTGAGGAGTGGCAAAAATATGTGGATTGTAGGATCGGAGTATAGTGCTAAGAGAAAGGAGATTGAGTTGGTTTGGGCACGTGAAGAGGAGAGAAGGTGGTGAGGCACTGGGGAGAGCTGTTAGAGTGGAAGTGCCAGGTCGCTGTCCACCGGACAGGCCAAGGAAGACATGGAGGCGGTGTGTTGAAGAGGATTTGGCAGCATTGGGCATTGAAGAGGTTGAGGCAATGGATAAAAATAGTTGGAAGCGTATCATCCACCGTCTAACTTCATAATATATTTTGGGAAAATCTGACGTTAAACAGAAAGATGATGATTATGACTTGGTCAGCTTTCCAGTAGGGATTGTAAAAGTCTACAGTTATACATAATGTCACCATGGCTATTCAATTTGTTTTGTGGATGGAGTTGTGAAAAAAACAGAAAGGAAATGTCAGCCATGTTGAAGTAGAGCTGTGTACAGGAAGTGCAAATGGATGCCGAATTCAGTGATATAATCACAATAACTTTGGTAAATATTTACTTTATTACCATTTCCTTTTTCTGATGAGGTTTTTCTTGCATTAGATAGCTTTTTTTAATTCCTAGTAGTAGTTAGCTTAGTTTAGTTCAAAACTTACAACCCAGAGGAACTCTAATTATCAGATCAATGAGTACTGATGAGTTTCTTAATAAGTACTGTGCCACAAAGGCCCACTTGGAGCAACTTGAATGAACCAGAGGAAAGAACTTTCAAACAAGGAAGAAGAGTGCATACATACAGGACAGCCAGTTACCCCAACGCCTCTCCTTTATTCGCACTTCTTGCCAAAGCCTTCCTATTCACAAATCTCATAAAGTTGTGATGCAAACTTCCTTCGTGCCGAGGGCGGGAGGACCATGTTGACGCAGGCCAAGGCCACAGTCCCAGGTGTGGCGCTGTTGCACGTGCTCCACCGCCAGCATCACCTGGTCCTCCTTAACCTTGGTTCCGCCCATCCTCACCATGCCACTTCACGCAGGGAGAAAAACTCACACAACGGCACTGCACGCAGGGAGAGAAAATCACACCACGTTCACTCACCACGTCAACAAA
Source organism: Chionoecetes opilio (assembly GCA_016584305.1). Classification (NCBI taxonomy): domain Eukaryota; kingdom Metazoa; phylum Arthropoda; class Malacostraca; order Decapoda; family Majidae; genus Chionoecetes; species Chionoecetes opilio. The sequence continues at coordinate 67,389 of JACEEZ010018015.1, forward strand.
AAAAATGCTTCAAACAAAGTATTATAATATTTTTCCTACTTTTTGCAAAGGAATACAAAGGAAGAACTATCAGCAATATCCCTACTGGGCCAAACGAGACTACTTGTGTGACTACTTTCTTCCACTATAATTTATACGTGTGAGGTAAACGCCAACACCATGATTTGTAACACCATGAAGAAGAGAAAGTGTTGTCCTGTAAATTCAGGTTGTTCTGACTAGGTAAGTGATATGATTGCAAATGCCTGACAGGAAAGAGGCCTACTAGGTCAGGTTCTTTTTCTGCTTTCCATGTTTAACACTAAAGAAAAGTACATGTACATGGTGTTCAACTTAAAAAGAAGCTTCTAATTATGAATATCCACCAAAATGAAGGACCAAATGAGAGGGGTTCCGCAACTGCCAGAACTAATTTAATTTCACACCTCCATTCTATCCTCACTCTACGTGGAGTTATACATTCAATTACGTTCATTGTGCTTTTCACTCTTAAAAATCATTACCTAAACTCGTATACTGTTTTTTGTAAATAACTTTATCAGCAATCAAAACTGAAAGTTATGGTATTTATTTGTTTTATTGCTGTTTCTTTAGCAGGCAATCCTACCACACCCAGTGGTTTTGCTGCATCATATAGGTATGCCTGTAAGTGTTTTTTTGTGCGGTGAATTTGTTTGATTAAGGTAGCCTACATGAGGTTATCAATCAATCATTGGGGGCATACGCCGGGGGGCGCGTCGCCTCGCCCACCCTACGATGCCACTCCCAAGGGCCACCACACGCGAATCCCGATGCAGGCTCCCCTCCCATGCCAAGCAACTCTCGACAGGAAGCATCAACTTGCCCCAGCCACGAGCCTTGTGGTCGCCTCCTTGGCCTCCTCTATGCCGGATTGTCTCCTACAGATACAACGTGTTGGGAAGGATCGGTTTCAGGGTAGCGTGCCACATGCCCATATAGCCGAAGTTGGCGCTGACGGACAATGCCGGTAATAGGCCTCGATTCAGTCTCACGGTGTAATCGCTGATTTACATAGAACATAAGAAAATAAGGAAGCTACAAGAGGCCGCAAGGCCTACACGTGGTAGTTCCTGTCACCTAGCACTACCTACATCCACCTTTCATCCCCATCCATGAACCTATCCAGCTCCTCTTTAAAGCTCCCTAATGACTCCGCACTAACTACCTGTCTACTGAGTCCATTCCATTCATTCACCACCCTATTTGTGAACCAGTTTTTCCCCATTTCCTTTCTAAATCTACGCTTTTCCAGCTTGAATCCGTTACTTCTTGTTCTACCCTGGTTAAAAGCCGTAAGAACTTTTCCTACCTCTCCTTTATTAAATCCCTTTATCCACTTACAAACTTCTATCAGATCGCCCCTTACTCTGCGCCTCTCAAGTGAGTGTAATTTTAATAACTTCAATCTCTTATCATAACTAAATTTACGCATCCCTTGTATCATTTTGGTCATCCTTCTCTGCACTGTTTCTAACAAGGCTATATCCATCCTGTAATATGGAGACCAAAACTGAACCGCATAGTCTATGTGAGGCCTGACTAGAGCCAGATAAAGCTTTAGAATAACTTCCGCACTTCTACTTTTAACACTTCTGGTAATGAATCCTAATACTCTATTAGCTCTATTTCTGGCCTCAATACATTGTTTCCAAGGTCGGAAGTCTGGGCTCATCCTCACTCCAAGATCTTTTTCACCTTTTATCTTTTCAGCGATACATTGCTTATGGTGTATCTATTACCAGGGTTTTTTCTACCAACATACATCACGCTGCATTTAACAATATTAAATTATATCTGCCATCTGACTGCCCACTCGTTAAGTTTATCTAAGTTTCCCTGCAATATGTTTACATCAGACTGTGATCCAATAATCCTACCTACCTTAGTATCATCAGCAAACTTGCTGATATCACTGTTAATCCCAGTATCCAAGATTTGACACGTAATCATCCCAGCGATACCGATTCGCCTCTTCAAGTCACTATTTAGTGTCCATGTCTCACAACCATAGAGGAAGACAGAGATCACAAGCTACTTGAAGAACAAGATCTTTGTCATCCTGCACAGGTACCGACAACGCCAAATACTCTTGCTGAGCGAGTCCATAACACCGTGGGCTATGCCAATCCGGCGTAAGACTTCCTGACGCGACCCGCCATCATTATGGACTGCGCTACCAAGGTATGTAAAACTTTGCAAAATCTCAATGTCCTCGCCGCACGCAGAACAGGCTGTACTGTTTCATTTAGTATGACTCCAAACACCTGGACCTTGGTCTTGAGCCAGGAGACCTCAAGTCCCAAAGGCTTTGCCTCCTCGTGCAGCGCCTCGAGAGCCATCACCAGGACCTCCAGCGACTAAGCAAAGATTACTGCACCATCGGCAAAAACAAGATCAGTGATCTTGGTGTTGTCGAGGGATGCTCCACGATCACTTTGATCTACAACTTTTCCCAATACCCAGTTCTTACAAGTTTTGAAAAGGGATTGGGCAGGGACGTATCCTTGCCTCACTCTCGTATTCACAGGAAAGAAGCTGGATACACCTCCCCCACACTTCACAGCACTCTCAATCCCATTGTACAGACCAGTCATCAAACCAATAGTCCTTGCAGGATCCCGCGAAGTTACAGAAGATCCCAGAGTGACTCACAATGCACTGATTCAAACGCCTTCTTTTGATCAAAATAGGCTGCAAGCATCCCCTGTCGAAACTCAGGTCGGCGTTCCACAAGGACATGAATCGCTAGGATCTGGTCCGTTGTTGACCTTACCAGGCGTGAACCCAGACTACTGAGATATCTGATGCTTCAGCAGATGGTTCCGGATCCGTGTCAGCAATAGATGGGCAAGCACCTTGTCTGGCACGCTGAGCAATGTAATACCGCGGTAATTGTTGTAGTCCTGACGGTCCCATTTCCCTTTCCAGATAGGGATGACCAGACCCCTTTTCCAGTCTGGAGGATTGGTACCTGATTGCCGCACGGCAGTCAACACGGCATGCAACCCGCGGATCATGCCCTCACACCAGCTTTGAGGGGTTCCACACTGATTTTTCAAACACCAGCTGCCATCCACCCCTCAACTTTGCTATTGCCACCTTGACTTTGTCAAAATTGGGTGCGGTCTCGTCAATGGGAGGATCGGCATGCACTGCCCGTAATCCAGTGGTGTGGAGCTGGCCAATTGGAGGGTCCGCCTTGAACATCTGCCTAAAGTACTCTACTACGTGAGGTTATGTTTGGTTAATTTCTATTCACTCTTTTTTTTCTTCATTAATTCACTTTTTTTAGATTAAGTCAGGTTTTATACAGGTTTTATATCGGAGGGTCAAGATTGTCATGGTCATATTATGGTTATTATTCATTTGCACAACAAATGAGGTCTCAAAACACTCAAAGGAACAAAAAAACCCCAGCAAATACAAGTTAAAAAATCATCAAAAATAGGAAACGGCAATAAAGGAAACATATACCAAAATTATTGTATATATCACTGAATTCGGCATCAAACTGATCTTCCTGTACATAGCTCTACTTCAACTTGGCTGACCTTTCCTTTCAGTTTTTTTCACTCCATCCACAAAACAACTTGAATAGCCATGGTGACATTATGTATAACTATAGCATTTCACAATCCTTACTGGAAAGTTGACCAAGTCATCATCATCATCAGCTTTCTGTTTAACGTCAGATTTTCCCATAATATCTTATGAAGTTAGACGGTCGATGATACGCTTCCAACTATCTTTATCCATTGCCTCAGCTTCTTCAATACCCAATGCTGACAGATCTTCTTCAACACACCGCCTCCAAGTCTTCCTTGGCCTGCCCGGTAAACAGCGACCCGGCACTTTCACTCTAACAGCTCTCCCCAGTGCCTCACCACCTTCTCTCCTCTTTACGTGTCCAAACCACCTCAATCTCCTTTCTCTCAGCACTATACTCCGCTCTTTCATTCCACATCTTTTTGCCACCTCTTCACTGGAAACATAATCTATCCATGTGATCCCAGCCATATACCTCAACATTCTTCGGTCACAACCAACCAACACATCATCCAACTTCTTTGTCAAAGCCCATGTCTCATAACCATACAGTAATACTGATATCATACATGCTTCAAATACTCTTCCTCTGTATTTCAGTGGAATACTCTTGTTTATCAGCAGTCCCACCATCTCTCCACTTCATCCATGGAGTTGCTACCGTGGTTTTTTTACGCTCTCTCCACTCCACCCTCGATATATAACATGTCACCAAGATAACAAAACAGTTTCATTTATTCTATTACATCACTATTCACTTCTATAATTTCTACCTCTTCCTCTTCTGGTGGTCACCATCCGTTGAATCTTCTTACATACATTGGACAGCAGAAATCTACCACCCCATTCAGGTTTCCTAGTCCCGAACATCTATCATGGCACCACTTGCCACATTCCTTGCAACTCATAGTTTACTCACACTCAACTACCGCCCACTCCACAGGGAAACTTTCCCACTTGTATATTTGCTCTACTTTCTTGCCTGTTACCATCATCTTCGTCCTGGACATATTCACTTTCAGACCTCTTCTCTTCTTTGTTTGCTTCCAATCTATGACTAAGATCTTCCAATCATGACTAAGCTATGAGCTTCCAAACATTGTAGTGGCCCCTCTGTACAATTATATCAATACAGTGTATAAAACAGTGTACCTTCCTGGCATTATATAAACCACAACAAACTAAACCTAACCAGATATGCGAAACTTCCCCTCCTAAGGATCTCGCTGTGCCCTCTACCAAGGAAGGGAGAAAGGGAGAAGCTGACTCTGCCCAAATATTCATAATTTCCCAATGGTTCTCATAATTGCATGAATATTACATAACAAAAGGATATAAACACAAAATAAGGTGTAAATAAAATACCTGAGATGCGTGTGTCCTCAGGTGGGGGAATGGGGGATATCTACCTCCAATGGTAGTGGTGCATAACACTTCTGCCGGTAAGCATCAGTGCTATTTATTCTGGTTATTACAAGAAATCAGAAATTTTTAGTTATATTTACATAAACAAAATGACCATAACAGGGATGAGGGGCTCTACTTGGTACCTGGAACTGTTGTCAACCTTGACTCTCGTCGTCTTCAACATGTTCCGATTTCTCTCGTCAACGAGTGTACCAATCTCTATGACTGTTCCAGTATTCAATTTAAATATATATATATATATATATACATATATATATATATATATATATAGATTTTATAATATATATATATATATATATATATATATATATATAATAAAGAATACAAAAAATTAAAAATAAATAAATAAATATATAAAATATACAGTATATATGGCATATATATATATTATGTATATATATATATATATATATATATATATATATATAATATAATATAATATATATATATATAATATATATATATAATATATTATATATATATATATATATATATATATATATCTATATCGTGGCCGGACAGTTTGCCTACGGGCAGTTTGCCTATGGACAATTTGCCTACGGACAATTTGCCTACCGGACAGTTTGCCTACGGACAGTTTGCCTACCGGACATTTTGCCTACCGGACACTTTGCCTACGGACACTTTGCCTACGGACCAATTTGCCTACGGACAATTTGCCTACGGAAATTTCTACCACTTTGCCTACGGACACTTTGCCTACGAACACTTTGCGTACGGACACTTTGCCTCAGTGTTTCCACAGGAAAAATTTTCTTTACCATGGACAGTTATAGTGCTAAGCCTACCGTAGATAACAGTATAGTCGCCAGCTGCAATAATGTCGCCAGGCGCCAAATATTACGAATTATGCATCCTACTAATGTTATTTTTGGGCNACACTTTGCCTACGGACACTTTGCCTATGGATACTTTGCCTCAGTGTTTCCACAGGAAAAATTTCTTTACCTTGGACAGTTATAGTGATAACCTACCGTAGAAACAGTATAGTCGCCAGCTGCAATAATGTCGCCAGGCGCCAAATATTACGAATTATAGCATCACTACTAATGTGTATGTGCCACTGAAGATGATACACAGTCTCTCTCATCACAGTCAGTGATGATACACACTCTCTCTCTCTCTCTCTCTCTCTCTCTCTCTCTCTCTCTCTATCTCTCTCTCTCTCTCTCCTTCTCTATTTCTCGCTCCCCTATCTCTCCCCTCCTTCTCGCTCTCTCTTGCTTTTTTTTTTCTCTCTCTCTCTCGATAACCCGACAGTTTGGTCAAGGTCATGAAGCTTTCAGAAAGAGGAGTGCGTGTGCTTGCGTGTGTGTGCGTTCAGGTGTGTTTGTGTTGCGTGTGCTTGCGTATGTGTGTTGCGTGTGCTTGCGTGTGTGTGTGCGTGCAGGTGTGTTTGTGTTGCGTGTGCTTGCGTGTGTGTGTGTGCGTACAGGTGTGTTTGTGTTGCGTGTGCTTGCGTGTGTGTGTTGCTTGTGCTTGCGTGTGTGTGTGCGTGTAGGTGTGTTTGTGTTGTGTGTGCTTGCATGTGTGTGTGCGTGCAGGTGTGTGTGCGTGCAGGTGTGTTTGTGTTGCGTGTGCTTGCGTGCAGGTGTGTTTGTGTTGTGTGTGCTTGCGTGTGTGTGTGCGTGCAGGTGTGTGTGCGTGCAGGTGTGTGTGCGTGCAGGTGTGTTTGTGTTGCGTGTGTTTGCGTGTGTGTGTGTGCGTGCAGGTGTGTTTGTGTTGCGTGTGCTTGCATGTGTGTGTGCGTGCAGGTGTGTTTGTGTTGCGTGTGCTTGCGTGTGTGTGTGTGTTGCGTGTGCTTACGTGTACGTATGCGTGCAGGTGTGTTTGTGTTGTGTGTGCTTGTGTGTGTGTTTGTGTTGCGTGTGCTTGTGTGTGTGTGTGCATGCAGGTGTGTTTGTGTTGCGTGTGCTTGCGTGTGTGTGTGTTGCGTGTGCTTGTGTGTGTGCGTGCGTGCAGGTGTGTTTGTGTTGCGTGTGTGTGTGTGTTGCATGTGCCTGCGTATGTGTGTGCGTGTAGGTGTGTTTGTGTTGCGTGTGCTTGCGTGTCTGTGTGCGTGCAGAGGAAGCTACACGAGGCCATGAGACCTACACCTGGTACACGTCACTCAAGAGAGTTCGTTTTTACTCGGGGCTCGGGTCATCTCCTTCCATTTCCTTTTCGTATTTTCCAATAAATCATCGTTCATATTCTCTTGACTCCCTCATCTCCCTTTCTTTCCAACCAAAGTCTGGACCATGCATTCGTCCTCCTTCCCCTGGGATGTTTTTTTTCCACGGGGGCCATCTCTTCCTCCTTTGCCATCTCTCTCTCTCTCTCTCTCTCTCTCTGACACTATCACACAATGAGGAATATACATACTGCAAAATTAAAAATACTTTAATTATAGGTATTTACAAACAATAGTATTGGCTACACACACACACACGTGTGTGTGTGTCAGAGTACTCCGTAATGTAGGGGAAGCACGCTCGGTTCACAACCGAGAAGTCCCGGATTCGATCCCCGGGCGGAGCGGAAACAGATGGGCTGTTTCCTTAAAATCCAAGCCCCTGTCCACCCAGCAGTGAATGGGTACCGGGTGTTAGCCGGGGTTTGTGACCCGCTCTCCGGGGTGCTGGCTTCGGCCAACACAAGGCACTAAGGATGAATGATAAAAATGTTGATATGGAGACGGGGCCATACGAGCATTGCTCAGGCCCTGTAAAATACAACTAGATGAATACAACTAGATGAATCTCACACACACACACACACACACACACACACACCGCGATGGTTAGGTTGATAACATTCCGGTCTCTCACTCTGTGGGTAGGCGGTTTGAATCCCCTTGCTCCCGGGGATTTATAAATTGACAAATTCGGACGGTTACTGTCCCCCTTGAGCAAGGGGATAGGGTTGTGTGGTGTGTGAGGTCCCAGCATTACCCTAAGATCGGTAATAATGAGCTCCAAGCTCGCACTGAGAGGGTGAAACTGGCGATCGCGAGCCAGCTCGCGTGGACAAGACCATGGGTGAATGACACACACACACACACACACACACACACACACCGGGAGGGTCACACCTTGCTCTCAGTGTTACGAATATATTTTGCTATAGCCATTATTTTTTCCAAAAGCAAAGAATGTAAATATTTTAAAAGTTACTTCATCTTGTCTAATCTGCTACCACGCTATCGCATTACGAGTTATAATGATTGTAATGATTGTGATAAAAGTAATGAAAGTAATGAAAAGTAATGTAGTAATAGTAGTAGCAGTAGTAGTAGTAGCAGTATGGGTAATAGTAGCTGTAATAGTAGTTGTAGTGTCATTTTTATTGCCATCATTATTACTATCAGTAGTTGTAGCAGTCAAAATATTGTAAGTGCTTGTGGTAATGGTGAAAATCGTTGAATTGCTAATATCAATCATATTATTATCATCCTTATCATTATCATCATTATTTGTATTATCATTAATATCTCTATCATAATATATCATTATTTTAAGTATTTTTATTGTTATTATATCATTATCATTATTGATATTATCTCTTAGTATTATATGATTATTTACTTCATTATTCCTATCATTACACAGAATCGATTCCTGCGTTTGGCTATGAAACTAGTCTTATTTGAATCGTTCGTATATTCCTATTCTGTGTATGTGTGCGTGTGTGTGTGTGTGTGTGTGTGTGTGTGTGTGTGTGTGTGTGTGTGTGTGTGTGTGTGTGTGTGTGTGTGTGTGTGTTTTAATTGTGTTCTTTAATTATCTTGTACTTCCTGTAATATTACTGGCTAAATGATTATAAATAATAGCAATGAAATAGTAGCTATGGCAGTAATTTACAGAAATAGTAATTAAAGCATCAATAATAATGAAAACAATAAAAGTAAAATTTACGTAGGTGAGGAGACTTGCTGCCCCTCCTAGTAAGTCATGGCAGAAGTGGGAAGGGGATAACACGGTCACGCTGGGAACCTGACCTGACCTCCCTCCCCTCTACCTGGAATGTCCTGGCGATAGTATTTATAGAAACAGAACGCCTAGCTGTTACGCCTTTGTGTGTGTGTGTGTTTGTGTGAACGTTGATTAAAAGAAAAAGTGAGTGCATTATAACGTCTATTATAACGTATAAATCTACCGTTATTTCAGCCAGAAACGTATAAGTTAGGTTAAATGAGACTAGGTTAGGTAAGGTTAGAGGTTGGGTTCAGATATCACTAAATTTAGTCGCCAGCTGCAATAATGTCGCCAGGTGCCAAATATTACGAATTATAGCATCACTACTGTTGTATATGTACCACTGAATATGATACACAGTAGTTTATATCATGGTTGTATAATCTACCCTGTTTCAGCGTTGTTTTATGCTTTGTATCTGCAAGTACTATATACGATTTCAAATTACACTACTCGTTTTTTTTTGGGGGCGACGACGACGGCGGGAGGACACTCAGAACATAAACACTAGATGGCGACCTTAGTGTAGCCCATTATCGACGTCGCCACTCGGTCGATATATTTTTGTAATTTGTTCATTTATAGCCATACTATGACACAGATGAAGGCACAAAATGACAGACTCTCTAGATAGCCCCTTCTAACTTTCCTGAAATCATGGATGTAGAAATGTAAGTATTAACGCCACCAGACATCTGTAAATAAAAAAGAAACGTTGTTGTGGCGACTTTAGTGTTATCTACGGTACATGGGGATTTACGGTACTCAGGTAGACAAAACAATGATCAGGTGGAGTGAACAAACAAAAAGAAAGATTATAATATTTTTCATGATTACTGCAGTAATAAATTGCTTATATTATATTTTTTTTCTAATTTTAATGGTACTAAACTGAGGGGTTTTGTCCTATTTCGCACTTTAGCTTAGGGGTTTTTGTCCTAGGGGGGTTTTGTCTGGACCCCGTCTCTCATACCCCCCTGACTCATCTCCTCACTCCCCCACCGTCCTACTCCCATCCCTCCCATGTCCACATGCTTCTCCCCTCCACTAATCCTTACTTCTCACTTTCATGCCAGGTCACACAAGAGATTAGACCGAAATACCGAAGTTTGACCTGGCCCGGCCTCACCACAACCATAGCATAAATGGCAGTTTTTTGCCTAAGTTCAATCTAAAATCAATCCCCCCAAACGCAAAATTCTCCGCCCAAATAGGAAGAAAATATATATTTTGATTCTTTTTCCATCATAACAGACACTTGTTTGAAATAAGTTAAGGGTAAATATTGTAGTGACCTCTGATGCGACCTCACTTTAAATCACTGTAATTATGGGCTTAATGCCTAGTCGCCACAGCTGCCAGGGGGCAAGTGCCGACAGCTGTGGCGACTTGACTAAAGGAATACTAAAGAATAATAAAATGAGTAGTGAAATTTGAAACAGTATATACTTGCAGATACAAAGCATAAAACAACGCTGAAACAGGGTAGATTATACAGTCATGATATAAACTACTGTGTATCATCTTCAGTGGCACATACACATCAGTAGTGATGCTATAATTCGTAATATTTGGCGCCTGGCGACATTATTGCAGCTGGCGACTATACTGTTATCTACGGTAGGGTTATCACTATAACTGTCCAACGTAAAGAAATTTTTTCCTGTGGAAACACTGAGGCAAAGTATCCGTAGGCAAAGTATCCGTAGGCAAAGTGTCCGTAGGCAAAGTGTTCGTAGGCAAATTGTCCTTAGGCAAATTGTCCGTAGGCAAAGTGTCCGTAGGCAAATTGTCCGTAGGCAAAGTGTCCGTAGTCGCCTCCGTGGTGCAGTGGCTAGCGTGCCTTGCTACGAATCTGCAGGCCCTGGTTCGATCCCGGGCCAGGGCAGGTCGGTGACCAGCCTACCCAGCTGTTCTTCCTTCCTTTCGGGGTTGATAAATGGGTACCTGGGGTAACCTGGGAAAGGTAACTGTGGTAACACGGGAGTCACACTAGCCCTGTGTCCCGGGGTAACGGGTTCTCACCCACCACAGGCTCTAAGGGCTAATGCCACGGAGATGAGCACCGCATGCCACGCGCAGCTTAGCGTATGCTCCCTTCTTTACCTACCTACCTAAAGTGTCCGTAGGCAAAGTGTCCGTAGGCAAATTGTCCGGTAGACAAAATGTCCGGTAGGCAAACTGTCCGTAGGCAAACTGTCCGGTAGGCAAATTGTCCGTAGGCAAATTGTCCGTAGGCAAATTGTCCGTAGGCAAACTGTCCGGGTACAACTTTTAGGGGGTTACAGTGAGGTTAGGTTAGTAACTTTTAGGGGGTTATAGTGAGGTTAGGTTAGTAACTTTTAGGGGGTTACAGTGAGGTTAGGTTAGTAACTTTTAGGGGGTTACAGTGAGGTTAGGTTAGTAACTTTTAGGGGGTTACAGTGAGGTTAGGTTAGTAACTTTTAGGGGGTTACAGTGAGGTTAGGTAGTAACTTTTAGGGGGTTATAGCGAGGTTAGTTTAGTAACTTTTAGGGGGTTATAGTGAGGTTAGGTTAGTAACTTTTAGGGAATTATGGTGAGGTTACTCTCCGATAATTGACCAAATCTTTACAAATAATAATCAAAGTAAATTCCCTACCAATGGATATGTAGGGAAATCCCTAATTTAGGGAATTTCCCTAGATTTTTTGCATATAGGGATTTTGATGATTTTTTCGGGAGCCATAAATCAGTTATATTTGCTTCCCCCACCCAAAAACCCCGTATTCCCGCCAGTTCCCCAGGCTTGTTGGCTATAGGAGGAAGAAGAAAAAGATAGGGGTGAAGGACTTCTTATAAAGATTTACCACCTAACCTAACCTTATAGGTTTTAATCAAACCTAACCTAACCTTAACCACAAAGTATACCTAACCTAACCTTATAGGTTTCATTAAAACCTATAAGGTTAGGTTTCATTAAAACCTATAAGACGCTGATAAATTTTTCCCGGATAAGTTTTAGTGCTTTTTCTGATAGAGTCAGTGTTTTTAATGGAAACGGTACCATAATTTTTTTTTTTTTTTTTTTTTAACTGGGTTTGTGCAAAATAAAACTATCTCCATTAGAAAAAGCACCTATTGTAGGCCAGGAAAAAATAGTCAGTATCTCTGAAAACGACCGCGAAGTCCTCGTCCATTATAACCAAGGGGTGCAGTCAGTTCGGGATACAGTTGATTAGGGCCGCCAGTTGAATCAGGCCGCCTATATTAAATGCATACTGGACGAGAGTTTCGCGGTCGCTTTCAGAGACACCGACTATTTTTTCTTGGCCTACAATAGGTGCTTGTTCTAATGGAGATAGTTTTATTTTGCGAAAAAAAAAGGAAAAAAAATATGAAAAAAAATTACTTAACCTAACCTTACAGGTTTTAATGAAACCTAACCTAATCTTAAAAGTTTTAATGATATCTAACCTAACCTTGTAGGTTTTAATGAAACCTAACCTAACTGTGGGAATTTATGTCACATACATATATTTAATATGAGGTCTTACCTAATCAATCAAACCCATGTCTATCTCCCGACACATTACCCCAGCTAATCAACTAACTAGGATACTTATCGGTGGATAGTGGGTTGAATTACGGCTGTAGGCTTGTATTAACACTGCCTGTTCCTGTGATCCGAAGTGGTAGCGCGTGATCAGGGCCGCCCGTGAATGACGAAGGTGAAGGCGTCAGCTGTGGTTGGCGTCAGGCGGGTTTTCACACCGAGTTATCCATGACGCAGCGGATTGTTATCTGTGTTGATTCTAACACGTCCTATTGTTTTTACACTTATATGTACAGCATTAACGTATGTACAAATCTCTTCTGGTAATCAGAGAAGAGATGTTAACTCGATAGGGTCTGGAATAGTACTGCCCTGGTGAGCGGCGACGAGCCCGGCTACCAATCCTTAGCCACGTATATTATTCCCTATGGTCTAGAATCTAATGACGATAGTCAATGACCGCGCTTCAAATCAAGGTGCAAATTATATAAGGTGCAAATGGTTAATAGCACTGAGAATATTAATTTATCCTATCCCAGTACTAATCATTTACTTAAATTACCTTAATATTACCCATTACCATTATAATTATATATATACATCCCTATACGCACCCTCCTATGACGAGCGGAAAATACCTCTCACAAGGGGGGGGGGGGCAACACCACCACTCTACCAATTATGAGAGGGTGGTTGATGGATAATTTCCACACTAACCTTATCCACAAAGTATATAGTTTTTTTTTTTTTTTTTTTTTTATGGGTTTGCGCAAAATAAAACTCTCCATTAGAACAAGCACCTATTGTAGGCCAAGAAAAAATAGTGGGTGTCTCTGAAAACGACCACGAAACTGTCCTGTCTGCTAGGTATGCATGCTACTATAAGCGGCCTGTTTCAACTGGCGGCCCGAATCAACGGTACCCGTCAGTTCGTACACAACTTGTTTCGTACACCAAAAAAGTTGTTTCGTAGTCTATATGAAACCATAGTCGTTTCGTACACATAGCTCAGAGTTGAACTTGACTACTAGAGTTACGAAAGGACACCAGATATGTACGAAAAAATCAAAATCAGTTGACAAAACATCTAACAAAACCTGGGTACGAAACAACTTGTGTACGAAACTCCCTGTAACCGCCCGCAAGCCACTGCACACACTCTCCTTGCTCTCACCCTCCACACACTTATACCACCCCATTGCTCCTTACCTAATACATCCACAGCGTCACAGGCAAACACCAGCTGGGCCTAAAACACCCACAACAACAGCCACAGCCTTCTTCTTCTTGTGACCTTAGTCGCTTAGTATCGTTTCATACGTCCTCTTCCACTTCGTCTCCTTCGTTAACAAAAAGCCTCCGATCCAGGGTTGCCAGGTTTCGGACTGCCATATCGCCAGTTCCCGCTTCGAAACTAGCCTAAAACTAGCCAACCGAACTGTTGTTGTTGTTGTTGGGGGTTTGATGGGGCCGTGTAGGCTGTGGTGCCACAGCCTCTAGTGCCCCGAAGGTGCAGTATGCAGACGGGTTAGCAGGTTAGATCCTGTGCAGTTGGCCCGATTTGTGTAGGAAGGTCCTGGTGTGTTTGAGAATTTTGAAGGCCAAGCCGGGGTCTGGAGAGCCACCCAGGAGGTCAGCTAGAGTTGGCCTGCGGAGGAGGAGTGGGGATAGTGATTGGAGGAGCGCCGTAGCCAACCGAACTCCTCTCCCAGCCAAAAAAAATAGCCTTTTTTTTTTTTTTTTTTGTCATTATGTGAAAGCACACAGGTTGATTCACGACACACTATACACTACCTAGCGTTCTATCAACAGGAAATTTAACATGACAACATGTCTGATATTAATTATACATTACACCACGTTAATTAGTCATATAGGTATGAATACGCAAGGGAGATATAACACAAATATATAACAGCATTAATCTATTCAAGTTAATTTTATTCATGTTAAATTATACGGTAGAAAAAAAATATATACAATAAATCCCGTATTGATTATTTCGGAACACCTGAAGATCCGTCACCCCAGAATGTCCACCTGAAGATCAGTCACCCCAGGATATCCCACCTGAAGAACCGTCACCCCTACATACGTACAGTGAATGTAATAGCTATATAGAATTAGTATTAACAAATATATTCATTTGTGTTATGCATCTTTTTGTGAAAGTTTAAAGAAAAAAAGAAAAGTAATATACAGTGTTCCAAAATACAAAATACATTACACTTTACTCAGTATTCTAAAATACAGTACATTTATTTCGTGGATCTATACTTCAGGGATTCTTTTGTTTGGCATTTCCACAGAAAACCATCCTTCGATCTTGAAGTATTTTGTCCAATTCATCCAGTTATCACAAGTAACACATTTAACTTCACGCTTTGAAAATCTGTTTTGTTGAAGCCACCGAATAACCATATATTGGAATCACCACACAACAGTGGTAGGACGCTACCTAGGGTTTGGAAGGTATTGCGTGCCAGGGTCGACTGACTCCTATCACTAAATTTCTTTTAGTCCACTTACTTTTATATAGTCCTCTTACCTGACTGGAGGGTCATGACTCCTCCCTTTTACCCATTTGACCTAACCTCGCTTGGAAGGTGAAATCAGGTCAGGTCTTGACCCCACCCGAAGAACTGTCACCACGGTTTTTCCCACCTGAAGAACTGTCCCCCGGATATTCCACCTGAAGAACGTCACCCTCCAAACCCGGGGGTGAGGATTTCAGGTGATCCATTTTTTCTACTAACTTAACTTAATATGAAACATGTAAAATTAAAAACAGGGCAAAGACGAAGAAAAAACAGTAACTTTCCCCCATCTCGAAGGTTTTTAATTATCCCCAGCCAGCCTTCAAAATTCATAGCCCTCCTCTCTTCACAAGAAAAAATTTGGGGAGAGCTAGAAAAAGAGGAGAGAGAGAGAAGAGAGAGAGAGAGAGAGAGGAGGAGAGAGAAGGGGAGAGAGAGGAGAGAGAAGGAGAGAAAGAGAGATGAGAGAGAGAGAGAGAGAGAGGGAGAGAAGAGAGAGAAGAGAAGACTTTGCCGGTGACCTAGGAAAACACTTTCAAGGATAAGGTTTTTAAAGGGGCATATGTGTAAAGGGGGGAGAGGGACGAAGGGGTGCCTCGGGCATATTTGAGGAAAAAAGACATTTGTGAAAGGGGAAAGAGAGAAGAGAGGTGACCCCCCGGGGTGATCACCATTGGGGGGGGGGGTGGGGTCACGCAGGTGCCCCCACCCCCAAAATTTGGGGGGAAAATACCCAGCTAACCATCCCCCGGGGGGGCCTACGTAGGCTTAGAGCGGCGAACGGGCCCCCCCGGGGGCGGCAAATTTACCTCCGTCCCCTCCGGGGGCCGTGGTGTATTTTCAGACGGGAAAATTTACAGTTAAAAATTAAATGTACAAAATTTTGAAAAATTTTAATATTTCTATGTGTAAACTTTTTTGAAACAACATTTTAATATTTTTGATGTAGTACTACTCAGTAGACAAGCAGCGGCAATGACGTAAACCCTCGGAGGCCCGCTGGTACCTATTTGTTAGGGGAAAATATTAATTTCTATTATATTATTAACTCAGTAAATACATCTATCTCATATGGGTCCCATCCCTATTATTGGCCTGTTAAGCTATTAAAAATTGTTAAAAAAATTTTTTTATGATTTTTTAAAAATTTCATATATCATTTATTAAAAATATTTCCACTTAATCGGGAACACCAGAGATACATATAAAATAAGTTGAAATTATAGTGAGGTTCGGTTAGTAACTTTTGGGGGGTTTAAGTGGGGGTTTGTAATTTTTGGGGGTTTTAAAGTAAAGTTAGTTTAGAAACCTATGACATATCTTATTTTAAAAATTAGTAATGTAGTTTAAAATCAGAAATGACGCGCGACGGGCCTTATATATGTGGATCATAGGGGCACCCCGCTGGGGCGGCGCCGCATTGGGGGGCGACCGACGCGTGAACCTGAGATCCCACAAATGTTGACCGAAGTGTCGAGAACACACCCAACACCCCGCTAGGGGGTTTAAGGTAGGTTAGGTTTTAGTTTTGGTTGGGTTGGGTTTGATTTGGTTAGGTTGTTATTTGGTTAGGTTGTTAGATTAGGTTGGTTATCGGGGGGGTCAACCCCCCCGCTAGATTAGGTAAATTTTCCCTCTAGAAAAAGGAAACTACCTAGTTTTAAGGAAATTTTACCCCCCTAAACAATAAACTCAAAATTCGGTTTCCGACGCATAATTTGTTCCTCACCAAAAACCCCGATTCCCCAGGTCCCCAAACTTGTTTGGGGGAAGGGGGGAAGGTAGGGGCAAACACTAGAATTTTCCTTTATATTTTTTACACTCTTCTTTCCCCCTTTAAACTATTTATTTTACATAATAAAACCCCAAAAAGTTTTTCGTACCTTTTATTTCTGATTACATTCTTTAGTTAGCTACTTTTAAGGGGGTAGGGGGTTCACCGAAAAGGCGGCACCGCTCGGGGATCGAACCCGAGCCTTCCCTTCCGGGCGGACTGCTCCCGTTACACTGGGTCCCTCCCGGTGAAACCCTACACATCTCCCCCTTAAGGCCCCCCCAAGCCAGCCCGGGA
This sequence comes from Chionoecetes opilio, assembly GCA_016584305.1. NCBI lineage: Eukaryota > Metazoa > Arthropoda > Malacostraca > Decapoda > Majidae > Chionoecetes > Chionoecetes opilio. The sequence continues at coordinate 84,484 of JACEEZ010018015.1, forward strand.
ATGTTATCGTTTACCTCGATCCTACTCACTGCGCCAGGTTAAGGTCGGGTTTACCGAAAAGGCAGGCCACACAGCAAAACTAATAATTAAATGTTTTTCCTCCGCCATTCACACCCACATATACAATTACCGTAAGCGGGAAACCTTTTAAAATTAAATATCTAAAGGTAAAAATTTCCAGTTACCGTAAATTTGAAAACATTAAAATATTCCAAAATAAAAACAACAACTTTGTTTTAAAATCCCGTGGAATGTTCATGGAAATTTGTGTGAAAAAATTCCGGCAAAAACCCAACTTAGAACCGACGACGCAGAATTTTTCCTTCCTTTTTTTTGTTTTTGCTCTTTTTTTAAAAGCACTACCACTGCGCAGACCGGAGCAGCATGGTGCTTGATACACCGCGAAATGCTGTGATTGTATCATGGACATTTTTATTAAGTACATTAAATTGTTTTATGAATTAAGTATTGCAAAAAAGGGGTTTTAGTTGCTATTAAATTAAATTAGGGTAAAGATTTGTTTTAGGGAACCCCTCCTTATTGGGGAAAAATACACCCGTTATGTGACTGTTATTATATGTTTTTATCACGAAGATATTTTTAACCCCTCAATCAGTCAGCACGTTCTTTCTTCATAGAGCAGTAAACTAACCTAGCCTAGCCTAACCGAGAACGCGTGAGTCTTTTTTTTTTTTTTTAAAAGGGATGATTATTTTAATTTTTTGCTGGGGCCATGATTATGTTTTACTATAAAAAAAAAAAAAGTTATTATCACTTCTATGAACAAAAACATTTTATGAGTCTTCTCGCAGATCCTCACTCAGGGGGGGAGCCCGTGACTTGGGTATGTGGAACCCCCCCAGAACGAGGCTTTGGGGTGGCAGGGGTTGTAAAAAATTCCCAACGCTTGACCAGCAGGATAAAGGACCAAGGTGGGTGGGCGAACTCGCCTTCGAATGCAGGAAATGTTATGTTTTGTGAGATTAGATAAAATGATGGATATAGTATTCCTTTGTGGTTGTTTTATATTTTTTTTGTACAAGTGTGTTTGAATGTGCCGGCTCTTAAAACTTTAAAAAATGTAATGGAAAATTTTATTTGCCATAAAATTTTACATTTTTTTTATAACTCTCTCTCTCTCCTTCTCCTCTCTCCTCTCTTCTCTCTCCCCTTTTCTCCTCCTCTCCTCTCTCTTTTCCCCCTGAACCATGGGGGGGTTGTTCTAAAGAGATAAAGGGCGCAAAGCTATTAAAATTGAAGAAAAAATTTTTTGCCCTCAGACTTTTCGAGCACCTCAGGGTTTCATGTAATACCAGAGGGCGGGGTATTTGTTTTGAAAGCTATGATGATCTTTTATAGGTAGTAGGACTTGTGTGCGAATTGATAAGAGTTACTGTCATTATTTATCTATCATGATGCAACATTCGGTTTACCAAGGGCAATGGCAATTTGGGAATCTTTTTTAAAACACACAAACTCCATAACCCCAACCCAAAAATGCCCTCTGGAATGTATTTTTTCTTGTACTTTTCCTCTCAGGAATCCCATGGATTGTTTCTGTGATTGCGGGGATCTTTGCAAAGATGTCAGACTTTATATTTATTTGGGTCCTATCTATAACGCCAACAATGCCTCTACTGTGAATGTATATTTTTCTTGTACTTCCTTCCGGGAATCCCTTCGGAGCTTGTTTCTGGATTGGGGGGTCTTGCAAGCATGTCTTCCTTTCTTCCCCCTTTAGCCACTGCAGCTCACTTCTACAGTGGACTTCCCCCATGCCCAACTCATTTAAAATCATTTTTTTATTGAATGCTTCATATGAAATGGAGTGTTTTAAATGAACAAGGACTCAAAAAATTTACACATCTATGCACTTGAAAACCCTCTCCCAAAAATATGGCCTTCCCTTTAAAAACGTAATACGGGATTGTTTTCTTTTTTTCTCGGGTTTTGGAGAGTGGGTAAAAGAGGGAAATTGAGAGGAAAGAGAAAAAAGATTCCCAAAAGAGAAATTTGAAGGTTGTTTTCACTAATGTTCCCACCTTTCCACCAAGGTGAAAATATTGCTTCATGATTTTGGGGGTTTTAACTAAGCTTGTCCCCTCCTACCTTTCCCTTTTTGTGCCCATAGTGTGTGGTGCCAAATCCATTGGAACCCTTTTTACTAACCCCTGCACAAATTTCTCCTTTGTGACTTAACCTTTTGAGGAAGCCACCATTCACTGACAGGAATGGTTTTAAAAACTTTCCTTTTATGAATGTAATCCCATACTAACTGTAATGATAAACTGAATGCATGTTTGGGAATTTATTACATCACATTACCAAAACATTTACAAGCATATCTCGCCTTCCTTTATTGAATTTTTGGGCTGGGATGCTTTTTGACTACAATATGGGGGTCACATTATATTACCTTAAACCCCAAGCCATTATTGGGTCCTGACCCTTGTGGGGGTAATAATTTTTTTCTCGATTAAAAAAAATTTTCCTAAATTGTACTCAGTTAATACTCCTTATCTGTCCCATTCACAGACATGTGGCTGTTTTTCCATATACATACCGTATTCAAAATTACAGTACTTGCAAAATATTTTGTTGTGGGGTTCTTTCAATACATCAGGCAGAATCATAATATAATTTTAGAAATTGATTCTGACATCTTCACAGCGGCGGGTTCGGGGTATGCCCCGACTTTTACCTACAACCCTGACAGGCGAAGGAGGGGGCGGCAAAAAGGGGCCGATAGTAGAGCAGAAGGGCACAACAGTGCCCTGGAGCAGCTATCCCCCAGGTGGTGGGCTCAGGGACAACCTTAACCTGATCGCATCAATCATTGGAGGGATACCCGCGGGGGGAATGCCAAAAGACCTACAAAAAAATACCTCGCTCAAGGGTGTCCCGTGGGGGCGCGTGCGATCGTGTGCCCCCGTGCGGCAGGAGTTAACATCTGCTGGCCCACCATTGATGTTAAATGACCTGAAATTTAAAATGCTCATACCTTTTTTATATTGAGCCAAAATGAAAACCCCAAAATAAAAAAATGAAAAAAATACAAAGGGCCGTTCATAAATACACATACAAAAACGACAAAATGTTTTTAAAAACATACAAAAATGTGTCAAAACTTACATTTTCGGCAGACACCGAAGAAAAAAAAAGGGAGCCTGACAAAAAAAAAACCTTTTTTTTATTCAGGAACGGGTGTATGTATACTTTTAAACCTTTATTCCCATGCAAAGGGAAACTAAAAAACACGTTCTGTAGTTCCTTGTTCCCGTGTTTTTTATGCAGTGTGGAGGGATTTTGGAAATGTGGATGCTGTGTTAGGGGGTATGGTGATGGAAGGGAAAGAGGAAGAGGGTTTATAATGGCCTGTGGGGGGCGGTTTGAGATGGTGTGAACATGAAAAGGAGGAGGGTAAAACCCGCGAAAGGAACTCTTTTTTTCCCTTCTCTTAATTTTGTTCCACACCAATCTCTCTCTCCCACTAGTTTGGTGGGAAAAAGAGTTAAAAGCTTGGAAACTCAAGAAGCCAACAACATGGGAACTAAAAAAACCCAAACAAAACATTCTTTTACGTTTTTTTCCCAGGTCGTTCTAACCTCTTTTTCCACCCAAATAGTTACCAACTCTCATTTTGAGCCTGCCTCACCAGATTGAGACTGATTTTTTAGGGTTCCCGTCCCCATACTACTGGTCATGGACTTGCCCCCCTTTACAAAATGAAATAGCGTTTCTTGACAATGGATTGATTTTTCAGGCAAAAAAGCACCTTTGACTTGGGGAAGGGTTTGAGGGAAAGGGGGGTGATGGGGGGTAAACTAGGCGCAAGGAGGAAAAATGGTAACTCCCCCCCCTTCATACATACCTTAGTGCAGCCGAGCGATGTGGACACTGTGAGGGTAACCTCCAGCCCGTAAAGAAAAGTCAGATATTTGACAAACCCCAGGATTTTTAACATCATGAGAAAGGCAAAAAATTGAAGCGTTCTTTCCTAAGTTTTTTTGCAGTGACTATAATTAAAATATATAATTATAATATATTAATATATATATATTATATAATATATAAAATATATAATATATATATATTTTTTATTTATTTATTTTTTTATTTATTAAAGTGGAGTCGCCCCCCGGGTCCCTTTTGTTAAAAAAGGAAAAGGGGTATGATATTATAAGACAGGGTGGTATGACAGCAGAGTGGTATATGAAAGGGGGGTGGATAGACAGGGTAAAAAACAAAGGAATACGCTGTTCGAGTGTTTGAAAAGGTTTATAAAAAAAATTGGTTGATTTTATAGTTCATTTTTTGTATGTTTTGTATGGGCCCGCAAATGATTTAAATGTTTGAAAAGGTCTCGATGAAAATCTTCAAATTTTATTCATCCGTTCTTATGGGTGTTCCCCGGGTCAAAATCCAATCGGAATTTTTTTGTGTTAATAAAAAAAAAAAACTAATCCAAAATGATTTTGTGGTTTCTTATGGTATTTCTGGGTAACGACATACAAATATTTGGCTTTTTACTTAAAGCATTTGCATATTTAGTATTTTTATGGGTGTTGAAAAGTCCTGGGCCCCCACCGAAGATGATGAAAGGGTTAGCGCGACCTTCGTTGACAGGAAGGGTACCAAAAAAGGGAATATTTTTCGGAAAGAAAGCAGCGCAAAGGGCGGCACGAGACACGGTCCCTTCGTGTCTTCGACGACCGTCGTCGCTGCTCTTCGTTCCGAAAAAATTCCCCTTTCATGGTACCCTTCTTCAGTCAACGAAGGTTTTTTGCTCGCCCTTCATCTGTTCTCGGGACGGGGGCCCATTAGTCTTTAGCGGGTAATGGTCTGTGCACACCCCTAAAAACTTTCTGTATTGCAAAATTGCTTAGAAAGTGTAAACCCTAAATATTCTCAATCGGTTACTGAAAGCGGCAAGTTATATGTCCTACGTCGGCCGCTGGAGGGGGCCCCACGGTAGCCTCTGAGCAAAACCCCAGCGGGCCTCCGTCGTACACTTCCCTAGGGCCGCGGTAAAGCTCCCTCCCCACTAAAGGGCAAAGCCCCCGGGCTGCCCGTCACGGGGAAAAGCCCCCGGCACATGCAAAGTCGTCTACACGCAGAGCCTGCCGGGTCCGTCAGGGGGAGCGTTGGACGCCGGCGTGTAGCAGTTCCTTTCGGGAAACTGTGTGCGGTACGACAACAATGCGAAGCGGGAAAGGACCGAAAGAAGCTGGCACTGTGTACCAAAATCTTGCTATCTCCTAAAAAAAGAAAAAAGGACAAATTTGGAAAAAAGAAGTGGTCCTTTCTCCACCCCAAAAAGCTCCACTTTTAAAATTTCGTATGTCTGGCAGCGACGCACAGCCGGGGCGCAGCAGGCAAGTGCTTGGTGAAATCGCTCACCTACCATGGGGCATTTTACTCGTTTGTCCGCGGTCCAAGCGGTGACCCCCGTAAAAGGGCAAACTGCTCGCTTGTTGCCCGCTAGTGGGCGGCCTTAAGACATCGTTGGGCCTCCGTAAGCCCGCGTCTTTGTGTTTGCTGGATTTTGTTTGGTTACAGGCTTTCTACACAATTTAAATTCGTACCCAGGTTTTGTTAGTTTTTTCGTACCTTCTTTGAGTATTTTCGTACATACCTGGTGTCAATCTCCCTCAAATAATAAAGTTAAATTTGGGCTGATGTACGAAACGACTAGGGTTTCAATAGACATAAAACATTTTTTTTTGGGGTACGAATCTACTGGGTACGAAAAAACTTGTGTACAAACTGACTGCATCCGTTTGTTTTCACGGGTTATTTTTTTTTAAGGGAGGGGAAAATAGACTACCTTAGTAGCTCGTCTGTCATCGGGGTCCGTCTGGGAACTACACGCGGAGCTAAATGGGGGTCTCGGGGTGTGGGGCCCGCTTATTTATTATTTTTCCCCTAAAAACCACTACATTAAGTTTTGTCATGGTTAACAAAGCTTATGCAAAATGGAAATAACGAGGGTTTTACATTTTCATGGCATTATAAAGAGGATTGTTGGCAAATTAACATTCGATCACAGGTTTTCCCAAAACTCTACTAAATGCTGGGAAAGGAATGCTTCAAGGGGGGGTGAATGGTTTATTACCCCCATGTATGCAAAGAGAGTAATATTAACCCATGCCCCCCGCCTTGGATTCCTTTTCAGTATTTAGTAAATGTTTTTAGGACCCTGTATCGAAAGCTTCTATTTTGCCAACAAACCCCATTAAAACGCCTGAATAATGTAAATCTCGTATATTTCCATTTTGCATAAGCCATTTAACTATGACAACCTTAATTGTCGGGTTTGGTGGGAAAAAATAAAAAAATAAGTCCGCCCGCACCCCGGACCCACATTCTAGCCTCGTGTAGTTCCCCCGACGGCCACCAATGACAGATCGAGCTCCAAAGGAGTTAGCTGGGTTTTTATGGTGGGGAACGAAAGAGGGGAGAGAGAGGAGAGAGAGGAGAGAAGGGGAGAGAGAGAGAGGAGAGCCGAAGGGAGAGACGAGAGGAGAGAGCAGAGGAGAGAGAGAGATGAGAGAGAGAGAGGAGGAGAGAGAGAGAGAAGAGATGAGAGAGAAAGAAGAGAGAGGGGAAAGAGAATGAGAGGAGAGAGAGAGAGAGAGATGAGAGAAGAGAGATGGAGAGAAGAGAAGAGAGAGAGCAGATGAGAAGAGATGAGAGATGAGAGAGAGAGGACTTGAGAGAGAGAGATGAGAGGGAAAAATGGAGAGAGAGAAGAAGAAGAGAGACGAGAGAGAGACCGAGATTAAGAGTGAGCAGACGAGAAGGAGAGCAGAGAGAGACAGAAAGGAGTGAAGGGATAATGGGAAGAGAGAGAGAGAGAGAGAGAGAGAGAGAGGAGAGAGAGAGAGAGAGAGAGAGAGAGAGAGAGAGGAGAGAGAGAAGAGAGAGAGAGAGAGAGAGAGAGAGAGAGAGAGAGAGAGGGGAGAGAGAGAGAGAGAGAGAGAGAGAGAGAGAGAGAGAGAGAGAGAGAGAGGAGAGAGAGGAGAGAGGAGGAAGAGAGAGAGGAGAGAGAGAGAGGAGAGAGAGGAGAGAGAGAGAGAGAGAGAGAGAGAGAGAGAGAGAGAGAGAGAGAGAGAGAGAGAGAGAGAGAGAGAGAGAGAGAGAGTCATTCATTCACCCACGGTCTTGTCCACGCAAGTTGAACTCCGTCGCCAGTTTCACCCTCCCCAAATATCCTTAACCCTCCCAGTGCGAGCTTGGAGCTGATTATTACCGATCTGTGGGCAATGCTGAGACCTCACACACCACACACCCCCATCCACTTGCTCAAGGGGGACAGTAACCGCCCGCATTTGTCAGTGAAAAATCCACGGAAGCGAGTGAGGATCGAACGACCGACCACACAATGGCCAGACTAGAAGCTCTTAACGATTGCATGATGCAGGCGGTGTGTGTGTGTGTGTTATTCACCATGGTCTTCTCCCAGTGCGAGCTTGGAGCTGATTATTACCGATCTGTGGGCAATGCTGAGACCTCACACACCACACACCCCCATCCACTTGCTCAAGGGGGACAGTAACCGCCCGCATTTGTCAGTGAAAAATCCACGGAAGCGAGTGAGGATCGAACGACCGACCACACAATGGCCAGACTAGAAGCTCTTAACGATTGCATGATGCAGGCGGTGTGTGTGTGTGTGTTATTCACCATGGTCTTAACCAAGCACTGGACTCGTGATCGCCCGCCATCACCCTCCCCGTAGGCTTTAACCCCTTCACACCCAGATCTTTCCTTGGCTATACAAAATGATATGTTGTCGAGCCATTAAATTACGAAAAGTAACTGAATATACCAAATTAGCTAGTGGACAAGGATACTAAACAGGTCATAGCTATAAAATATTGCTTATATTTACTAAAAAAAAACCCATCTAATGGTAGCAAAATTAAAATGGAAATTACGGTCTGGGTCTCAGGAGGTTAAGCTTACAAGGAAATGTAATAAGGAAATGCAAAAAAAACTTTTAAAAAAAACTTACAAGGAAATACAAGGCTTTCAAGGACATCTCGGTAAAGTTAAATAGTTGCCTTGAATTATGATAAGGTCTGCTAAATGGTCTGGTCTGCTCGAAAGCTACTCAAAACGTCACCATTTATATCATTATTGTATATTTACGGTGTTTTGAAAGGAGGCTAGATTTCATGGATGGGGATGAAAGGTGGATGTAAATATTAAGTAACAGGAACTACCACGTGTAGGTCTCCCAGCCTCTTGTAGCTTCCTTATTTTCTGATGTTCTTAACCCCCTCACGCCCAGAACGTAATTTCCATTGTAATTTGGGTACCATTAGACGATTTTTAGTGAATATAAGGAATATTTTAGAGATATGACCTGTTAAGTATCCTTGTCCATTAACTAACTTGGTATATTTAGTGACTTTTCGTAATTTCATGGCTCGACAACAGACGATTTCATATAGCAAAGGGAAGATCTGGGTGTGAAGGGACATAATTTACCTTTATTCAATCTGACTAAATGAAATGAAAGGCATTATTTGTCTGAACGCAAAAGTAGCAGGCGACACCACTTCTTTCATTGTTGCCAAGATAAAGAGCTGTGATTCATTTATTGTTACGAATTTTGCTGTAACATTTCTTCACGCACAAGACGAAAGGTGCATGGGGTAATTTTTCTGAGTTTTTCAATATTTTCAAAATTTAATAGAACATTTATGGCGGACGATCCCCGAAATGCAGTTGTGATCACTTTTCCTGCTGCTGTCCAATGACGAAGAGACAGAGTAATAGTGCGGTATGTAAGGGTTGGGGAAAAAGGGCCCCTGGGGTTTTTGTGAAAAATTTGATTTTTTTTGCATTTCTGGTTCCCTATAGGAAATTCAGTTTAAAAACAAAAAAAAAAAATGGGGCCCCAATTTTTCGGGCCCCCTTTTCCCCCCCTTTTTTTTTTTTTTTGGGGGGTCACTTCCCTTTTGGGGCCCCCCGGAAATTAACCATGCACCTACCCTTCCCCCAATAATTGACCGTTTTTCATAAGGGGGAGTATCCTTTTGTAGGTTTTCCCCCCGTAGGGCCGAGTCGTTTTTTATACCCACCCCAAAAAGCAACCGGAAGTGCCCTTATGCACTTCCGGTTAAAGATTTAGCATTTCCCCGGTTAAAGAGTATGGGGGTCTAACCCCCTTTTTTTTCTTTTTCAGGCATTTTTGAAGAAGCAGTTTTGAGTCGGGTCGGGGAATATCCCCTGGGGAAAGGGGGAAGATGGGGTATTATCCCCCAAATTTGTCGGAGGAGGACGGGGGTTTGCGTGATCGGAAAAGGGAAGGGCCCACAAAAAAGGGGATTGGTAAAACAACCCGGTAGGGAACAGAGGGAAATTTTTATAACACTGTCAAGAGAGTGTCCCCCTTTGGTGATAGAAAAGTGACTTTTTTCATAGACTCCCTAAATTACTTGAAAGGTTTTAAATGAAGGAAAAACTAAAGGGTACTTTCGGATTATATTTGAAGTGGGAAAACCTATCGTCAAAAAAAAAAAAGATTGAAAGGGTTTGGGAAAGAGTTTTCCCCGCCCCCGGGGGGGGGGGGGAAATTCACCTGTCTGCGCTCCACGGGGGGGCCCGGGGGGCAAACCTTCAATGCTTTTGGGATCTGTTCCCCCCAAACCCGGTAAAAAGGACTTTTCCCAAAAAAGGAACAAGGTGCCCTTTTTTTCCCAAAACTGTGACTTCTGTTCCCAAGAAGGGACTCGGGCCCCAAAATTGAAACCGTGTTTTTACTGGACTCAAGGGGTTAAAAACATTTCCTACAGACCAAGCAGAAAACCCCAGTTTGACCAGGTTAGATTTTCAGTAGGGGGCCCTTGGGAAAAAAACCGGCGACGCATCAGCTCTTGAAAAAACCCACTATCATCGGACATTTTGGGGCTCGCACAGCAAATATCAACGAGGACAGATCACAAATGGGGCCACTCATCGCCCCAGTATGTGATGCCAAAAATTGGGTCCCGCTTTTCAAAACACCTTGATTGACGAGGAGGTTACACTGAAGGCTGAGGTAAAGGGATCCCAATTTGTAAATTTTTAAAAAGATTTTGTGTGGTTTGGAAATGAGGGGGAGAACTATCGGAAATCCCTTTAAAAAAGGACCTTTCAGCGAGAGCCTGGTTCCGGGAAATTTGAAGTTTGTCCCCTAAACTAAGACGGAAGGGACCCTGACCCGTCTTGTGTCTCCACTGCAGTCACGATGACCATGGATTACAGGTCCTAAAGATGAATGATGATGGGGATGGGTTGGTCACCGAAAAAATTTGTCAAAAACCCCTTCTGCGAGAAGAGAGGCGCAAAAACGCATTTGGGCGTTTCCCAGGGGGTTTCCAGAAATTTTTGGGAAAATCCGTTTTTACTCCAGTTTTTTATGAGTCACCCCCTCTTTGGAAACCCCAGGGTTGTCAAAGTTTTCCGGGAAATTTTACGAGGCCCCGGAGGGGGGACAAAAACTGTCGACGTTTCATCCCGGGTTCCCCTTTGGGCCAAAAAATACTGGGGACGGTCCCGGGTAAAAAACATAGACAAAAAAAAGACGGGTCCCTTTTCCGACAAACAGCCCGGGAACCCCATCTGTCATTGGGGGTTTCCCTTTTTGGGCTGTTCTTTCCCTTAGATTTTGCGTGAAAAGAATCTTGTTAAAAACCCTCTAAACCCCCTGTGTATTTTGGGAAAAGTGACCCCTTTTCACTTTATTGGGAAAAGAAAACCCGAGTTAAAGCGGGAGTTTTTCTCCAGGGGTTAAAAAGGGGAGGCTGGTGGTTTTTAAATCTCCCAAATTTTGGTCAAAAAAAAAGGGGCCTGAACACAGGGGTTTGGGGATCGATAATTTTTGACCTCCTGGAAGAACACCGAGGGGGAAAAAGGGAAAAACCTTTTCCAGGGCCCACAGTGGTTGTCATGTTCCGGGCAAGAAAAAGTTTGGAAAGTTCTGGCCCGACCACTTGAAATCCCCAAAAAAAGGGTTCTCTCACAAAAGCCTCTGGCCTTTGACGTGAACTTTGGTGAAAGAACCAGTCATCAAAACCACTCCTTTGGGGTTTAAATTGGGGCTATGAAATGGGAAAAAAAGGGAAAAAATATTTAAAGAAAAAGACCCCCCTCACACCGGGGCACTTGAAAAATTTCCCTTTGGGAAAACTGAGGGATGGCAGGATATGTTTGTGGTTTTTCATTTGAAACTGAGTTCAGCGAAGGAAAAAAAACACAGGACAGGACATGCAAAGGAATAGGAAGAGGGCCCCCATGAGGGGTACTCCATTTCGAGCTTTTACTATCAGTCAAGGAACAAGCAAACCAAACCGGGAAAAATTTGGTCAAGAAAGATTTTGAAAAAAATTGGGCTGCTCCCCAAACCCTCTGCTTTTTACCCCAGTCATCCAAACAGCCCAAACACGCACGAATGAAAGAGGGGACCCGTCCTTTATTCAAGCCCCCACACCCGGGGGAAATAGGGGACTTTTTTAAACACTGTTTTTCCCGGTTAGCCCCAGGGAATCTCTCCCCACTGTCTTTGGTCCACAGGAAAAAAATTTGAAAAACACGGGCCCGGGGACCTATATTCACGTGCTTTGAAAATTCAGCATTTCTTTGGGGGGGACCCCAATTGGATCCTTTTGGGCAGGAGCTCCCCAATTTTGGATTTGTTTGTTTTAAACTTTTGCTCCCCGGGAAAAATAGATGGCAGGGCCTGGATAATTTTGCCTTTGAAAGTGGTGATACAAAATCGGGCCAGCCCTTCGGGGGGATCTTCAGTGGAAAAAGGGATACAAAAAGGGGGGATCGAATACCACATCCCCAATCAGTCTAGAAATTTTAGGGATGATGGGGTTTTGATGCATTTTATCACTTTTTCCCAAAAAGGCCCGGGGTTTAGTGTCCGGGGGCAATGCTTTAAAAGGCAAGTTTCTTTCCCACGTAACCCCAAATATGGATTTTAAAGGGGACTTAAAATATGTCAAAATTCATGGTACGCTGGAAAGGGTAAAGGGCCCACTGGAGGGGGGAGGGGAAACATTGGGGGGGTTTTCCCGTTTCCCTTTTCCAGATACCTGGGTTTCAAGGGGAAACCCTTTTCTTCTTTTTCGTAAAGCTCTTGCCGCTCGGGGGAAAGGGCAGATTTATCTTGTTCCTTGGAAAACCCCGGGACCCAAGTTTTTCTTCGCAGGGGGATCTTCAAAATTTACGCTCGACTGAGGGCCTGTCCATCTTGCACAAAGGAATGCGCGGGAAAGGGGAAAAATAAGCCTGAAAAATGGAATGCATTGATGTCGGTAAACCCCCCCCTTTTTTTGGTTTTTTGCAAAATCAGAGATCCCTTTCCCACGAATCTCGCCACAGATTAGGCATCGAACGGGAAAATCAAGAAAAAAAAGGGGGAACACGGGGGATGGTGGGGACCCCCAGAAAGGGGAGGGAAGCTGTTAAATCAAATCTTTAAACCATAACCTTGCCTTTGCCCGTATCTTTTGGCGAGTATCTTGAGAGTTTCCCAAAAAATTCCCCCAAGGTTTCATCCAAAACGCACAGAGCTTTACCAGCTGTTTGGACAGATTGCACTGAGGCCCAAGAAGAATGCCAAAAAGATCCGTCAATCAATGGGAGTTGCACTGCACGGGAAAACCCCTTCAGATTTAAAAAGGGACCCCCTTTGAAAAGTTTAGTTTCATCAGCTCTTGTGCCAGAGGTGCCCAAAATTATTTAATTTGCATTTTGCAGGGGAAAAAGGGTCAGAAGCGATTGAGGGGGTTCGTTTTGGGAAAGTCCCGATTTCCACATTTAAAAAACTCACGGTTTGGGGCCCAAAATGAAGAAGCTCAAGTTGAAGGGGAATTTCAAGGGGGATGGGTAAATAAAAAAATACGCATTGGGATTTAAAATCATCAAAATTTTCGTGAGGATCGTTAAATTTCTGGGGGAGATTTTTCATTTTTTTCAGGGGGGAAACCGACCCCGGTTTCGTGCCAAAATTTTGAGGAAAAAAATTTGGGAAGTTTCGAGATGGAAAAAGGGCCCCCCTTCCCGGGTGCTGTTGATAAAATCTTTTTACATCCCAATGACAAGGCCAGTCTGTGCATTTTTTAGGGTTTAAAGATGCCACGGGTTTAATCCCTTTACCCCCTTTTTTTTTCCCCATACCAGGCATAGGGGAGGAAGATCCTCCCGTTAAAGTTCTCATCATTGATGGGAATGGGGGTCCCTTTAGGGGTTTTGGACAAAAAACGCCAAATATGCTGAAAGGGTTTTTACACCTTCAGGATGCATTTAACAAAAAAAGCATAGGGACAAATTTTTTTATTTTTTTTACAAGCTATTTTTTAGAGGGGGTTTTTGGGGTTTGATGATACGGATCTGTTGTTTTTTTTTTTTTTTTTTGGAAAAAAAAGACCCCTTAAAAAGCGATCAACCACAATCCATTTAGGTTTCGAAGTTCATCCCGAAATGGGAAACTCCCCCCATGTCCCTTAAGGAGTTACTTTTAGCATTTAAAAAAAAAACGGAAGCTCACATGTTGTTTGGCCAAAGGGGGCTGCTGACTATTTTGCCAAAAAAAAGATTCATTCGTGTCGTTTTTCGTGTAAAAGATGATCATATCAAGGGAATAGGGGTTTTTAGTATGCTTTATACACATGAAGAGGTGGGCATATTGATTCCCCCAAAAAAAGTAAATTTCCTTAAAACCCGTGGTGCTGGGCCCGGAAAAAATCTGGGGTATGGGCCCCGGGGGCCCCTGAAAAGTTTCTCCGCCCCCTTCTTGTCTTTTCGCCTTTCCCGGGGGGCAGATTTGATCACTATAAACCTTTAAGTTTCATCAGGCAAAGGAAAGAAAAAAAGGAAAAAAAGACATCTTTGAAAGAGTGCAAAGGGTTTTTGGGCCCTCGCAAAGGGCAAGGACTTCTTGGACTCCCAAATTCTTTAGGTGCTGTTGGGGAGGCAGATTCATAAAGGAAAATTTTTAAGGAAATCATGGGAGATGCATACCTAAAGGTTGATGGGGGATGACCCTGCCATTGGGCTTTTTCAAAGCAAATTTGGGTTGCAATTTTTTTTTATTTTTTGGCCAGTTTTTTTTGGTTTAAAAGGGCGACTTCCCACGCCCGGGGGGAAAAGCGTTGGGACTTTTTTGTGTTTATTTTCTACAGTTTAAAAAAAGGCCAAACAACCCTACCATCCCCCTCAGGGGGAAACGGGTTTTGGTTTAAAGAAAATTTTGGAAAAGGGGGAAAAGCTTCCACCAAATCTGGGTGGGATTGCTTTCCCCCTATCATTTCGTGCAAAACTACCCTGACAAAAGCGGGGACAAATCATACCCTGAAAATTGTCCCAACCCCTTTCCCGGCAATTGAAAAAAAATGGATGGAAAAATTTGGGGAAAGGGGTGGGAGTTCCAAAGGGCAAAAATCTTGCCCTTTCCTGCCCCCCAAAATGAGGGAATCGTCAAAAAGTGGATGCAAAGTAGGGGGTGCAAGGGGAAAAAGGGGAGCTGCTTGAAGAATGGCCTGCCCCCGTACCCTCTCTGTTAAAAAGCTATGGCTGATTTTTTTTGCAAACGCTATTCGGGAGGGGCATTTTAAAAAAAATGGACATTGATAAAAAAACTATTGGGTTTTACGGCCCATTTTGACCCCGTATCGGGGAAAAAAACTAACGCGCTTTTTGGGGGAAAGGTTGGGCGAAGGGGTGGTAATTCCGGCCCGTGGAAAATCCAATGCTGGGCAAGCCCGAATAAAGGAGGAAAGGGGCAACCCTGTTAAAAATTATTTTTAAATATGACTAAACATAAAAAAAAAAGAGGGATGGGGGAAAAAATAGCTTTGGGCGGCTTTTGTAAAAGAAGGGGTGAGAAAAAAAACGAAAAAAAAAAGAGGTTTTTGTTATAAAATCTGGACGTGATAGAGAAAAATTTTGAATCAGACCTGACATCGCATCCCCCAATTTAGTAGGGAAAAACAGAGGGTTTACGTGTCTGTAAAAAAAAAGAAAATGTTTAAATTTGTTGCTTAGTGTTACCAGAGGGCCAATCCTGGGGGGGCCCAAAAAAAGGAATGACCCCCCCGGAAAAGGGGGGGAGGGGGCTGAAAAATTTGGGAAACCCCCTCTTTTTTTGTTTAAAATTTATACCTAAGAAAACCCGAAAAATCAAAAAAAAACAATTTTAGCACAAAAAAACCTACGGGGAATTTTTCATGGGGATTTCCAAAACTATAAGGGGGTTTTTGGGGGATTTTACATATATGTGACCTGCAGGGGAAAAAAAGGGGGGTTAAAAGGTGGAAAAGACTGTTTTTTAAAGGGAATCAGCAGGGAAAAATTTTTTAAAAACCCCGGGTACATTTTAATTTTCGCCAAACCCCAAAAAACTTTCGGGGCCCAATTTTCTCCCCACCCGAACACAAGGGCCCCGGCGGGCCCCCCACAAGTAACCCCAAGGGCCCCCAAACCCCACCAAACCCCCCACCACAGGGGCAAACTCCCCCAGGCACGGGTACAACCACACTTGGGCCCCCACAAAACACCACCTCAAAAAAGGGGTCTTTTACGTGCCCGGGGAAATCCTTCCTTGTCTTGGGAAAAACTTGCTACAAGTATCACACTTTAAACTCCCGCAAGGGCCCGGTGTCTAAAAAAGGGGTGTGTGTTGAGTTTAGGAAAAAGGTTTTAAAACCTTTTTCCCCCACTCTAAAACATACATAATTTTAAAACCCCCACTTTTGTTTTTAGGGTGTGTTTGGGGGGGAACTCTTTTCAGTTTAAAAAATTTTTCCCCCAAACCCCAAAAACCCTTCATAATTCTTTAAAACCCCCCCGTGTATTTTGGGGGTGTTTTTGGGGAGGGGAAAATCTTTTCAGTTTAAATTTCCCCTTTTTTCCCCCACTCTAAAAAATTTATTTTAAATTCCCTTAAACCAACTGTGTCAGGGTGGGTGAGGGGGAAGGGGTGACTCCCCTTTCTAAATAAATTTTTTTCCCACCTCCAAAAAAATTTTAAAATTCTTAAAAACCACTGTGTGCCCGGGGCGTTTATTGGTGAGGGGTTTCTCTTTTGAGTAAACTTTTTTCCCCCACTCTAAAAAATTCATAATTCTGACCCCACTGTGTGTCAGGGTGTGTTTTGGGGAGGTTTTTCTCTTTTGAAATTAAAAACTTTTCCCCCACTCTAAAAAATTCCCAAAATTTTTAAAAACCCCTTGGGGTTTGGGTATGTTTTTGGGGAGGTTACTATTGCAAATAAATTTTTTCCCACACTCTAAAAAATTTATAATTTTAAAAATCACCCGGTGGGCAGGGGGTGTGTGGGGAGGTCCCCCTCTTTCTAGTAAATTTTTTTCCCCCACTATAAGCATTTTAATTTTTGATAAACCCCTGTGTGTCAGGGAGTGTATTGGGGGAGGGTTTACTCTTTCTAGGGAAAACTTTTTCCCCCACTCTAAACATTCATATTCTTAAAAACCTGTGTGTAAGGAAAAGTCTTCCCCAAGGTGACTCCCTTTTTATTTGGGAAAGTTTTTTCACCCCTGCGACCCCTTCAGCCTTTCTGTGTGCCCTTTTGGCCTGAGCTGCCTGCCTTTCCCGGGATTCTTGCCATCCCCCTGTGCCTCCCCACACCTGAGGCAGACTGATCCTGCTGCTCCCGGCCACTCATGCTGCTGTGCGGCCACACAGCCTCCACCGCAGCAACACTCCCACCAGCACGCGATGACCGGTCCTGCGGGAACCCTCGGGGATGCCTGAGGGAGCCGGGTCAGTGCCGGGCGGAGCAGCCGGCTTGGACTGTGACCTCAGCACCTGCAACAGTGGTGACAGTCAGCACACAGAGAGCCACGCGCTGCCCTGACACTCTGCTCCTGCCTGCGGGGCCCACACCCTGCTTCCTGCCTCACTCACACCGTGTTGTGTTGTGGTGGACGCCAGCAGGACAAAGGTGGTGACGTTGAGGGCGTGGTGGTGGGCGTGGACACTGCAGCAGCAAGTGTTGGAGAGGGCAGGATCCTGCACCAGGGGCAGGACACAGACGCAGGCGGTGCAGGCCAATGGAACCCCCAGGCCAGTGTTGCGTTGCCTTGTTGATCAAGAGTCTGGCCTTAACAACGGCACTTCCCTACCAGCTACTTGGCACATTTTCTAGCACATTTTCTTTTAAGGTCGCATCCTTTATTTTTCTTGGGTAAATCTGCAGTTTCAACCAATACTCCCAATCACCATTTTCTTTTCCCCGCCCAACGCCTGGGGGACTGTGGCAAATCGGGGGTTTTGGGGGGGGAGGGAAATTGGCTGTCACTGGTTCATGATGCCCACAGAAACATAACCTTGCCGAACCTTAACTAGACCTGTAATACTGCGGTTTAATACAGTACATGGACATTGGTTATGTACCGTAGATAACAGTAAAGTCGCCACCTGCACTTATGTCGCCAGCAACCATCCATATATTACGAATTATAGCATCACTACTGATGTGTATGTGCCACTTAATTAAGACGATAAACAGTAGTACTATAGCGCGTTTTCGCGGCCGCTCTTGCCCGGTCTGGACTGGGCTAGTCCCGGGCGGCCCCTGTTTTCGCGAGACGGATTGGACCGGGCTGGAACGGGCGGGACTGGACCAGGCCAGCGAGCAAGACCGCGTTGGCCCAGTGTGATGAGAACTGGCACATGCGCACTAAAGTCAGCGGGGAAGACCACCAGGAACTTCTCGTGCTGCTGATAAGACATGAAATACCATGATGGCCGACCATAAGACTAAAGTAATTTCACGAAAAATTACAATATTCGCAATTTGCTGATACAACATCTTGGGAAATTAATGTACCGTCAACAACACTATAGTGGCCACTGCACTAATGTCACCAGGCGCCATTTATTACGAATTTTAGCATCACTACAGACTTGTATGTGTCACTGAAGACATGTACCGTAGCTATAGTGTTACGTATAGATAATGTAAACTACGTAGGCCTACTGTGCACGTGATGTGATTTGTAGTGATGCTAAAACTCGTAATATATGGCCCCCTGCGACATTACCCAGCAAACATTGTCATTACGGGCCGGCATCAAATCAGTGTCGGTAAATCACAAACGACATATTGGCATTGAGTCGGCAAACCGTAATGAAGTTATCGGCCTGGCTGAGGACCGACAACTTGTGCGTTCATGTTTGCACCCCGGGCCTGTGTCGGTTACGTTACGTTTCTGTGTCAGATCTGTGTCGGCAATCCGTAACCAAGCTATTGCCACTACTGAGCCACAAACGGGCCGACATAGCATCTAAATCGTGCCATAAGCGGGCTAACACAGCAATGTATCGTGCCACAAGCGGGCCCGATTTAGCATCCAAATAGTGCCATAAGCGGGCTAACACAGAAAACTGTATCGTGCCACAAGCAGGCCGATTTAGCATCCAAATAGTGCCATAAGAGGGCCTACACAGCAACTGAATCGTGCCACAAGCAGGCCGATTTAGCATCCAAATAGTGCCACAAGCAGGCCGACTTAGCATTTGAATACTGCCACAAGCAGGCCGACTTAGCATTTGAATAGTGCCACAAGGGGGCCAATATAGCAGCTGAATAGTGCCACAAGCGGGCCCGACAAAGCAGTGAATCGTTTTACCGTTCCTAATGCGATGTAGCAGCCGATTAGTTTCCCCCGCCCGGATAGCTACCCTGCCACGACTAAGCACGTATGGCAGATGACGTCAAAACAGGAAAACTTGGCCACGCCTCCTGGACCAGAACATTATCGTCAGATTCGCTTATTTAACCTAAATATATATATGTCTACAAAACTTAAACTCCAAACCTATCCAAAATTTAACCAAACCTAAATCAAACCTAAACCAAACCTTAACTTAACCAAAATTTAACCATTTATTTTTATATGATAATAGAAAGGTATATAGGTTACTTAAGTTTGATTAAGGTTAAGTTAAGGCTTGGTTTAGATTTGATTTAGGTTTGGTTAGGTTTCAGATAGGTTTGGGTTAAGTTTTGTAGACTTATTTGGGGTTAAATAAGCAAATTTCTGATGATAATGTTCTGGTCCTGGAGGCGGGGCCAATGTTTTCTGTGTGACGTCATCTGCAGCGTGTGCGTAGTCCGGGGCAGGGTAGCTATCCGGGAGGGCAGCTAGTCGGCGCGCTACACCCCCCCACTTTTAAATGAACACGGGTTTGTGAATGGAATAACCTTTTGCCAGGATTGAATGGGTTCTCAACTCTTACAGTATGAGCTAAGGACCAATATATTGCAACAAAGAATAAAAATTATCACATTACTTCAAATCAAGCCATAATCATCATTTTCGGCTGCAGTATATCAGTCTTGCCTGTGGTTGGGGCAGTCTGGCACTGGCAGTCAGCAATGCAATTCACAATGTGTGCCCTAATACCCCATCAGGCGATGCTACAAGAATAAATACTGTAAATAAACAACAATAATTGTGTATAAAAATATAATTTTCATAAGAATATAATCACTGTATTGTTACAAAAGTGGAAAAAAGTCCAGACAAATGTGGGAAAAATTTTTATTAATGAACAGACAAATAACGAAATAAATAAACAAATACATGAATGAATAAATAAATAATTAAATAGATAAATAAAAGATATATTATAAAAATAATATAATATATATAATATATATATATATATATATATATATATATATATATATATATATATATATATTTTATAATAATATATATTATATATATATAATATATATTATTTGGGAGGAGGTAGGGAGGGTTAGCGTTTCGACTGGCGTTTTTTGTGAAACCGAGTTCGATCCCAAGAAAGAAAACCAAAAACCTTTTCTGCACACGTTTGAGTGGCCTAAGAACATCACATGCTGCCATCAATCTACCTTCGACTGCGAGTGCATCGAGGACACAGGGGGGCGGGATGAGCTCTAATCACAGGCGTCACTATAAGAATTCTTCTGCCCACAAAGGGCGAGGATCCCCCAAACCAAACAAGCCTCAAGGAACTCAGAGCCTACCTCCGAGTCCTGGGTCACACTGCCTAAGGCGATATAGCACAGATGTAAAATATATATATATATATATATATATATTAAAATGTAAATTTTACCCATAACGTATAGTTTTAACAAAAGAATTTATGCTCTTATGGAAGTTTTTCCTGCTCACCATATTCATGTACTATGTACTATATTGACAAGTCATGAAATATTGAGATGCTGCAATCTAAAATGAGGAACGCCGAGAAAAAAATTGGATAATTATCATCGATCGTCTAACTTCATAAGACATTATTGGGAAAATCTGACGTTAAACAGAAGGAAGAAGGAAAATGTAGCCTGAAAAGTCTATCAATCTCTGTAAATTTGGTTAGGTTAGGTTAAGGAAAAAGAAACCGAAAATGTATCAGAAAATTATCAGGTTTACCTAAACCCAAAGAAAACATATACGACCAGAGGTGTTAAGTCTCAACCCATAGCAAATCGGATAAATAATAGAATTCCCACCATCTGTCAGATGTGCAGGGCCAGTACTGGTGTACAGGTCCTGTACAGCAGGGCCCCTGGTGTCCTCTTCTGTTTCATTAAAGATACAAAATCTTGGGATAAAGACCATTTGTGCCATGCTCACATGTTGGTGCCTTCTTCCCACCTAAAAGGCTTTGATCACAAGTTGCTCTGAAAAAGAAAACTAAGATTAGTTTCATGATCCGATGCAGTCATAAGTTTACATAACTCTTTGCAGATATCTTATTTTTTCTATGGGCCAATAATCTTCACAAGAGATTGTTCAACCTGCAAACACCTCAATTACACCTTACAATCAATATAGACCACAATCAGTGGCGTACCGAGGGGGGAGGCCATGCGGCCATGGCCCCCCCCCCCCTTTACCCAAAAAAAAAATATAACCAATAAATATATAGATAGCTCCAATATATATATATATATATATATATATATATAAATTATTATATATATATTATATATATATATATATATATATATATATTAATATATATATATATATATATTTTAATATATAATATAGTATATATATATAATATATATATAAAATATATTATATGTATATATATATATATATATATACCGTATTTGCCGGCGCATAAGACGCACCTCCGCATAAGACGACCCTATGTTATAAGGAGTTTTTGAGAAGAAAAAAATATTTGGGGTTTTTGAGGGAAAAAAAAAATCGTAAAAATTTTTCAAAAGTTATTACAAAAAAAAGGATTTGTATGGAAAACAAATTATTATGAGCATGTACCTAAATACAATATTCACAGTGCAGTGCGTGTGAATGAAAAATTATACTAGTAAATGTAAAGGGGAAAGACAGGGTAACCAAAATCGTCAAAAATATATGCAGGATGCCCCCACGAATTGATATTCTAATATTTTGCTACTATGACATATAGCTTAGATTTAATGTTGTAGGTATGCCTTTGTTGCTTTTCTGCTATGTGTTTAGAATTTGTGGAAAATTTGCAGTATAGATATTGGTATTACTTGGTAGTGGGCTTTCAAAAGTCCTAGGACTCTTACCAAACATCATCGTGTAGTTTTCTTCATTCTGAGTTTTTTGAACCCCATTTCTCATAAGGAAATTGAAAAATAATGGCATACACGTAGTACCGAAATCTACCCGTTTTTTCAGCCAGAAAGTTAAGTTAGGTTAAATCAGATTAGGTTAGGTTAGAGGGGGGGTTTGGTATAGAAACAGAGTTTATAGAGAAAAAACGAGAAGTACCCGTAATATGGCAGTGTGAAGCGTAGCAATGTTTGCGCGGCGGACCTGAAGGGGCAGGCTTACCCCCCCCCCCCCATGCACACACACACACACGTGTAAACAAACATTGATTTTCTGACAAAAACGAGAGCCAGATTAATACAAAACACTCAAAACTATTCAGGAGGACGTAAGTTTTTGCCTCGAATCGGTGGTTGCCCAATAACAAAAATTACAAAAGATATTTAGGTAACCCCTGTAAGGTAACGATCTCTACCTTTTGTAATTGTTGAAGGCACCGTTGTCGGGATCGACGATATTTGCCCTGTTTACACCTAAGAATCTATCACAGTCACGAGGGTTGATTAGTCTTCTTCAGGAAGGTACAGGTAAAGGGCTGGTTCACACTCTGTATCACGGCCCAAGCGTTCTTCAGCCGTGCCTTGTATTCACACTATTCGTCCCACGGTTCCGTCATTTCGGGCAGTTCCTGCTCACCCTCTAAGCAGACAGGGTGCCTCAGAGGCTATGGTTTGAAGAAATTTGAATTAATAGCACTTCTGTTGGATGAAGAAGAGGAGTTGAACCCTAAAAGACACTGTTCTGGGTACATAAAGCCTTGAGAAAACGACAATTATCAGCACGGCCCAGTCTCATTACGTTGAAATATTCTTCTCCAGAAACCGTTACGTGACAGGACGGTGATGTAATTGGAGCCGTGACGGGGGCGCACGTTTAGTGTAACACGTCTATTTGTTTTTGAATGTAAGAAATTCTAACAGATGTGATGAGACGGGCCGTGTCAAACCCTGATGGTGTGGTGTGATTCTGGGCCCTTTAGGCGGACCCGGGTGGGGGCCGTGATGGGTCTGGTCTTGGTGTACCGTGGGGGAAGACTTTTGTCCCGTCTACAAGTACCCTTGCAGCCTTTTTACTAGCACTCTTTCATACAATTTCCTTATCCGCAGAGGTACAAGGGTGAGGATTTAGGGGGCGAAGTGGTACGTACAACTATGCTGTTCCCTATCCCACCTGCTTACCCCTATAGCGGTGCTAGCACACACACGCACATACACACTTGCATCGGCTTAGGCCACCCCCCAGTCTGGACCAGGATTAGAGCGTGACCTGACGCTGACCTGACTTGTCCTCGCCGACACAACTGCAACACCACTTACACCCGCCCGGTAATTCATCAGCCACAGGACACACAGAGACAACACGCCGCGCACCTCATGTCCCTACGTTGTACAATGACTTGCTGTCAAATAAAATACAAGGCTAGGACGCCCTTTCTCCATCCTTGTGTGTATAGACAGACTCCCCAAGATACTACACTCCCTCTCACCCTCCTCCAAATAAAACTTTAACACGCTCTTGTTTCACTATTCCATTTTTCAACAATACTCATTCCAGCGAAAAAATCCATCCCCCATTTTTTGCCTCCCTTCTATCATCTCCTTTCCAACTGTTGTGTCAACTTGCGTGGCCGAGTCGAATGCGGGTTTAAAGGGGACATCTTATATGCGGGATGTTTGTCTTGTTCCCTGGGTGCTGGGGGGAGTCTGAGCGGTAATGACCCATGGTGGGTGCACGGAGGCGTCGTGACGAAGTATCCCCGGTGAAGCGGCAGACCTGAGTATCAAGTGTTTTACAATGGAGAGCAGCAGCGGGGGGTGGATGATGTTTACATCTGACACGGCCATCTTGGCAGCAACAATCGCTATCTTGTTGCCTCAGCTCTGTTTTCTCTTAAACTCCAACCTTGCTTAGTAAATTTTGCATTTCTGTGATAAAAACAGTTACAAATTTTTTGCTCAGTAGACTAATGCCAACATAGATCACTCCGACCCCTTTAGTAATAACCACCGGCTGTTCTGCATTCTTTGCCCGACCTCTCATCGCTAATATGGCCGCATTAGAAGCAGGGTGAACTTTGTATTCCTTTTAAGGGAAAAAACAGGCGTCTTATGCGCCGGCAAATACGGTATATATTTATATGTATATATTATATATATATATATATATATATATATATATATTATATATAATATATATATATATATTAGGGTGGTCCAAAAAATGAAAGTTCGAATTTCTCGCAAGCATGGGTTTTCCAAAACGTTCCTGACGTTGCCCAAACGCAAAAAACAAAAAAATACGATTGGAGTGGGTTTAAGGGTCCATAAAGTCTCTCAACTTTTCAATGGATTCATAATAAGCACAATACTAATAGGAAAAAAAACGAAGGCATAAAATGTTTCTCTTTGAAATAGTTTTCAACTCAAGGGGGTGAGGGTAGTTGCGCCGGGAGCTTCACCACCTGGAGCAGGTCCTGCTTGTTTTTTCATCCTTGGTTAGGGAGTCGTTGTACGATGAAATCATCCGCCACCCCACGCTCGGCACCGGGCCGTTTGTTTACGCTGAGGTTTTCAAATGTGGACACCCCCTTCTGGTACGTAGG
Source organism: Chionoecetes opilio (assembly GCA_016584305.1). Taxonomy (NCBI): domain Eukaryota; kingdom Metazoa; phylum Arthropoda; class Malacostraca; order Decapoda; family Majidae; genus Chionoecetes; species Chionoecetes opilio. Next base: position 108,724 of record JACEEZ010018015.1, read on the forward strand.
GTTTGCTTCCCACTCGTCCACAGGGAGGGAAAGGAAGGAGATTTCGATGTTGAGGAGGGTGAGCGCGCGAACAGAGGCCCCTGGAGGTGAGTGAGGGGAGCGAGGGAGTTGATGAGCTGATCCGCAGCTTGTTGAACCGGATTCGGTCGAGGTCCTTTCCTTCCTCGTCTCTTCAGCAATCTTCTTCTTCTCCTCCATGCTGATCCTCTCCGAGAAAAGAGACAGCCCCACGAGATCGGCGCCGAGGTACCAGAGATGGCGGAAAATTTGTGGTGGGGGTCGTCTTCCCGATCGCTCCGTTGATCTCCGGGAAGTGGTGCAGGTCCTTCACGAGGTTAGGTCGTTGTACGCAGCTTCGGTCGCCACCCCCGCCTCCATCCACGCGCGCGAATAGAGGAAACGACGAAGAGAGCGATCTCTTCAAGTCCCTTGCCTTCCCGCGTTTTCATTTGCACGTGGGCCCGGGAACATGGGGATCTTGAGAACGTAGATTCCCTTTTGCCATCCAACGGGCGTGGTGGAAGGCTCCCGGCTCTTGATCGGCTGACGGAGGGTTTCCGGTGAGATAGAAGAGGGACGGGTTGCACAACTCGCGGTAGTCCTCTCGGACTTTCTTCGACTGGATCCCTCTCTCCATCGCACCGATCGATGCCTCCTTCCATGACGGAACGAGATCGATCCTCGGGCGACGACGTTGTCGATGGCTTCGGGATCTTCATGGGGGATGTAGGGCCACTGTTCCCGGAATCGCTTGAACAACTGAATCGTTGGTCCAGAGGATGGCCCCATCCCCATCCTTGAACGCAGCGGCCCAGGATTAGTTCGATGACGTGGTGGCGGCAGGCAAGGTTGAGAAGGGGTTTTTTCCCCAAAGCTTCTTCTAGAAGACGACAGCAACCGGTATGAATTCCTGTATGCTGGCTGTCGTGTCGAAAGACTACCGACCACCTTCCCCTTTGGTTTAACCCACTCGCCGAAAACTTCCACCACCTTTGTAGCCATCGCTGCTCCCGTTCCCGCTGGGAGCTTTGGCTTTCCAAGCAGCTTCTCTTTTCCAGGGCAGGAATGGAAACTATGATTGGAAGACGATCTACAAGATTCCTTCTCCTTCTCCAGTTAAGTCGGAGCAATTTACAATCCCAGTGAACGATCAGAGGAGGTCTTCTGCATTGATGAACTTTTGGGAAGGGGGTTTCTGATGTCCTCCGCAAGCGCCGTCCTGGTAAATCATTCTGGATCGACGAAGTGTGCTTTGGGAAGCAGGCGTTATCCTGAGCTGGAAGCCACAGCCTGGAGGAGGTGGGTCCGCCTTCCGGTCTGAGAGGTTCGTCCTGTCCAGCGCAGAGCCATTTCCCGGGTGTAACCTTCAGCCGCTTCTTGGGGGAGCTGCTGACCTGCGATGATGTTTCCCCTCGAAACGGGGAATTCTCCTGGGACGATGGTCCAGATGACGGTGACAAGAGTCGGAAAGGTCCACCGTCGCGAACTTCTCAGCCTTTGCCATCTTCTCCTTCTCCGCCATCTCACTTTTCCGCGCCAACTTCTTCATCCGCATCGTTTCCTTCCTCACCAGCTCTTGGTCTACTCCGCCCATTGCCATTTTCCGCCTCCGTTCGCTGATCCCTCAGGAAGGCTTGGTCCTCTTTGTTCTTCATGGGCGACAAAGCATCCTTATGCGATATGTCGAAGAGGCGACTGAGCTCGTTCTTGAAATGGACTTCCTTTGCTTGTTGAGTGTCCGTACTCCCCTTCCTATTAATTTTCAGCTTCTCGTATTTTCACTACTGATTCCAACTTGGACTTTGATGGAACGGATCTCCATTGTTGGGATTCTGGCTTTAAACCCACACTTCCCCGAGTTCAGTGACAACAGCCTCCCGGGTGTCTTTGAGTTACATCCGAATGAGTACAACCGACGCCCGCACTTCTTCTCCAGTGGGCAATTGGCGGCCGGTGAATTTCTCCAATGGTTGATCAAAGAGGAACAGTTCCGTGCTTTTCCGTGTAGAACACGCCATACTCACTCACTCTGGAATCAAAAAAGAAAAAAAAAAATTAGGAAAAAAAAAAGAAAAAGAAAGAGTACTTTTAACACCGACCGACAGCGAACCGAAAGCTCAACTGACGTCTCCCTCTCTCCCACTGACGTCTTCTTCTCGCCACCGGAGGGAGCAACCCCCACCGGATGTAACAACTTCCTTCCTCTTGATGGACCCCCAAATATTTTTTGAACTGTGACAAATTTTGGGCCCGGAGTATTTCTAGTCAGGTAGAACAAAATAATCAACATGCCCAAGAATATTCAAATTTGAATTTTTATCCTATGATTTTGGGGCCACCCTAATAAAAATATATATATATATATATATATATATATATAATGATAGATAGATAGATGATAGATAGATGATAGATAGATAGAGATAAACAAAATTAGACTAATTATAATATAATATTTTATAAATAATATATATATAATATAATATTTATAATATATATTATATATAATAATTTAAAAAATAAATATAAATATAAAATATGAAAGACAAATATATATATATATATATATTAAAATAAAAAAAAAAAAAAACACTAATAAAAAAAAAAAAAAATAACAAACCAAAATAAATAAATTAAAAAAAATAAAAAAATAAAAATTAATAAATATATAAAATAATATTATAGATATAAAATAATATAATAATAAATATAATATATATATATAAATATTAAATTTAATATATATATAATATAAATTTTATTATTTTATTAAATAAATAAAATTATATATATTTTGCCCCCCCTTTAATTTTCTGGGTACGCCATGACCCAATACAAAGACATAAAAAAAGATAGACCACAAAACAAGAATGTTGGTGCAAACATAAGGATGAAAAGCGTCTAAAATATTAAGATTTCTTAAACTAGTGCATGTCAAATCCCTTTAAATTTAGAGAGAAAGTTATTAGAAATTATGTATCCAAACTTTGGTCATATACGACATTATCATTTTTTCTACACCT
>JACEEZ010018016.1:0-17072 GCA_016584305.1 Chionoecetes opilio
TTAGAAATAATGCTAACTTATTATTCACTTCAACTCTTCGCCATTTAAAACTTAGCGAGTCAACATTTACCATGAAACATATCAATAGAAGCGCAATTTTATTAGCTTTAGAACATAAGAAAATAAGGAAGCTACAAGAGGCCGCGAAGCCTACACGTGGTAGTTCCTGTATTCGATTGCTATATTTCGTTATCTGATAAATGAATTAGCACCATGCATAAATTAGCGTTAAATGAATAAATAAAATCATCAATCGGGTAATATTCCCGATTGATGATGTTATTTATTTAGTTAACGCTAATTTATGCATGGTGCTAATTTATTTATCAGAAAACGCAATATATAAGTGAATAACTAACATCATCAATCGAGAAAATTACCCGATTGATGATGTTATTTATTTAGTTAACGGTAATGTATGTAATGATGTTATTTATTCACTTATATATTTCGTTTTCTGATAAATTAATTAGTATAATGCATAAATTAGCGTTAACTAAATAAATAACATCATCAATCGGGAAAATTACCCAATTGATGATTTTATTTAGGGGATTTAGAGGAGATATCGATACGACACACATAGGACGAGGACATGGAGGAGGAAGAGAAGGAGGAGGGAGGGAATGATGGAGGAGGAGGAGGAGGAGGAGGAGGAGGAGGAGGAGGAGGAGGAGGAGGAGGATTACATAGGATTACATAGGAATAACAGACACCAGGAGACCTATTGGTCCATAGCGAGGGTATCTGCTGAACTACATACTACTAACTATCAACTACTTGTAAGAAAACAGTTGGAAAATGATACCATGTCCCTAAAGAGAATAGGAACATGGAAGTTGCATAGTGCGGAATGATAGGATATGAAAAATACTAACTACAACTACCACTACCACTACGACTAATCGATACGGGGTACTAGATACGAATTCGCACTATCAATACCCATTTACTTTACAGTGCGCGTCAAGTCTGTTTTTTAATGTAGTTATTGTGCTGGCTCCGACAACATTTGCTGGTAACTTGTTCCATCGTTCAACGACTCTAACATTGAAATAATTTTTACGGAGATCGGTGATGCAACGTTGACCGTTTAGTTTTAAACCATTATTTCTTGTTGTCACTTGAGTTGAAAGCTCGAATAGGTTCTTTTGATTAGTGACATCAAAACCTTTTAGAATCTTAAAGGTTTCTATCAAGTCCCCATGGATTCTACGATCCTTTAAGGAAAACATATTAAGTTTCCGCAGTCTCTCTTCATAAGATGAATTTCGCAGAGATGGAATTTGTTTGGTTGCTCTTCTTTGCACTGATTCCAATTTGGCTTGATCTTTTACGAAACAGGGCGACCATAATTGAACGGCATATTCCAAGTGGGGCCTAACCAAGGACGTGTATAATTGTGTCATTACTTTCGGAGTTTTATGTTCAAAGTTACGTTTAATAAAGCCCAACATCATATTTGCCTTTTTACTGGCAGCTAGGCAATGCGGACTGGTTTTCAGATCATTACTGATGATGACACCTAAATCCTTTTCCTGCTGTACTTCAGTTAACGATTTATTTTGCATTTGATAGTTATATTTGAGGTTATCGTTGCCTATATGCATTACTTTACATTTATCGGAATTGAATTTTAATAGCCATTTATCACTCCAATCTGATAGTTTGTCGAGATCACTTTGTATGAGTTCGCAGTTTTCTCTTGTATATGCTTTACCGCCTAATTCGGTGTCATCTGCAAATTTCGATATTTTAGATACAAGTCCGCAGTCCAGATCGTTGATATATATCAGAAAAAGAGTAGGACCCAAGACCGAGCCCTGAGGCACCCCACTAGTAACATCTAACCAATCAGATGCCTCGCCATTTATTACTACCCGTTGTTTACGATTTGAAAGCCAATCGCCAATCCATGAACATAATTGCTCTCCTAAGCCATGTGCCCTTAGCTTGGTCAAAAGTTGCTTATGGGGAACTGTATCGAAGGCTTTCTGAAAATCAAGGTATATTACATCCGAGGGAATTTTAGCGTCCCAGTTTGAATAAATGACATTAAAAAAATCCAGTAGGTTTGTTAAGCAGGATCTCTTATTTCGAAATCCATGCTGGGAGTTTAGTATTGAGTTATTTTCATCGAGAAAGGACACTATTTTATCCCGCAATATTTTCTCAAATAGTTTAACAATCACGGACGTTAGACTAATTGGGCGATAATTACTTGCGTGGCTCCCACTCCCTTTCTTGAATATCGGTGTAACATTGGCTAATTTCCACATACTAGGAACACTTTTGTCCATTAGCGATTTATTGAAAATAATCTTTAATGGGAGCGAAAGTTGACTGTGACATTCGCGAAGTAGTCGCGGCGAGATTTCGTCCACCCCCACGGATTTTGCTGGGTCAAGTTTCAGCAAATACTTTGATATTTCGTCTACTGTTATCTCTCCTATTACCAGTCTATCCCTTTCGAGTCCCGCATACATGTTTACTGGTTCTGGTAATGGAGCTTCGTCTTCTTTAATAAATACCGCATTAAAGTATTCATTTAGTACGAACGCCATACTCTTATTATCATTTACCAAGATATTATTATTATCTTTCAGTGGTCCAATACTTGTTTTGACGTTTTTCTTACTTCGAACGTATTGAAAGAACCTTTTCGGGTTTGATTTGGATTCCTTTGCAATTTTTTCTTCATACTCACGCTTTTTAGACTTAATTAGTCCTTTGCAGCGACGTTTTACGTCATTGTATTCTCGAGAATCGCAGTCTGCATTTGATCGTTTGTAAACTTTATACGAGGAGGAGGAGGAGGAGGAGGAGAACATAAGGAGATCATTTAATGGTGGTCAATAAGGTGAGAGGATACTTAATTATTATATATTGGGTTACCATTTTCTTTTTTCCTCTCCTTTCTGTTATAAATGGAAGAAGAAGAAAAAAGGAAACGACAATGAAGGAAATATTCGCCTTTTTTGCTTATCCTACTTAATTTTGTGCCAGACAATCAGCCTTAGCCCTTAGTCCATCCATCCTTGGGGGCATACGCCGGGGGGCGCGTCGCCTCGCCCACCCTTCGACGCCACTCCCGAGGGTCACCACGCGCGAGTTCCCATGCAGGCTCCTTTCCCATACCAAGCACCTCTCGACAAGAAACATCAACTTGCCCCAGCCACGAGCCTTGTGGGCGCCGCCTAGTGCTAGCAGCTTAATCCTGGCAGATGTATAGTGTTGGTTTCAGTTGGTTTGCCTGTGAAGAAACGGTTTCTGATATTTGCATTGGTTATAATTATGGATGTGGATTAATCTGCAGTATTTGTGTTTGTTCTTGTTCGATGTGTGTCTAGAAATTAATAGCTTGTGCAGTTGCTTGGAAGATCATCTATTTGCTTTTATTTAGGTTTCCAAAAGCTGCATGCTTCAGTTGGTTTTTTTTCTCTCTCTCTCTCCACATTTTACTGACGTCATCCTCTCACATTGCCATTATACATTCCACTCAGGTTTGTTTTTTGTCATTTCACTCTCAGGTGATCAAACCATCTCCTCCACTCGACAACCATTTCTCTCCCTCACAAAACATACCACTCTACTCTATAATTGGAAAATAAAGTATTATATTCTCTCCATTAACTGGTAATCACAGTAATAACAATGATCAGCATAATTGTGTGATATGGATGTTGCAGTGAAGTCACGTATTGACTTGCAAGTTGTATAGAGGGAAGTTTTCTTTATTCCTGCCCTTGAATACTTAACTTTCTCCTAGTAAATGTAAGGACAAATCTCAGAAGCTCTACAGAGGACTGCACAATGCACATGTTTCTTCATTCAAATATTAAATCTCTGTTCGATGTCAATTAATATATATAGGTAAAGTGTGTGGTAAGGAGGCGGCGGGGAACCATTTCATCTCTGCCTGTACGGAATAAAGGAAGGGAAATTCTGTTGTTTTTTCTATGAAAACCAACTTATGAAGACAGCTTATGTTCCATGTATTGCAGCAAATAAATAACTTAAAATCATGTGATATATGGAAGAAACAAGGCAATAAAACCATTTATTGGTGACAATTTGCGCGCGAGAAAACCAATGTTTTGGGTGTACCAGGCTGGCTCCGCCCACCGGTTAAGCTCCGCCGCCTTGCTTCAACGAGGCGTGAACAGAAACGGTGTGCGGGCCCTCCTTATATAATACCTCCAGGGTGTTGCCAAATTTGCAAGCATATTTCTGCATACAGTTTTAACAATAAGGAAGCCATTGAAAAGTTCCTACATATAACCTCCTCCTCTCTCTCTTCTCTCTCTCTCTCTCTCTCTCTCTCTTCTCCTCTCTCTCTCTCTCTCTCTCTCTCTCTCTCTCTCTCTCTCTACTCTCTCTCTCTCTCCTCTCTCTTTTCTCTTCTCTCTATCTCTCTTCTCTCTCTCTCTCTCTCTCTCTCTCTCTCTCTCTCTCTCTCTCTCTCTCTCTCTCTCTCTCTCTCTCTCACCACACACACACACCACACACACACACACACACACACCACACCACCACACAACACACACACACACACCCCACACACACACACACGTGATAAGTTGGACGAACAAATAACAACAATAACAAACAAATAAACAATAAACAGCATGAATAGTTGAGTATAGTACAGTAGTAATGGTCTAGTAGTGGTAGCTGACGCTCCAGCACCGCGTTCAATGCCCGCTCAAGGGACTTTTCACTGACATAAGCCGGCAGTTACTGCCCCCTGTGTGTGTGGTGTGTGTGTGTGTGTTGTGTGTGTGGTGTGTGTGTGTGTGTGTGGTGTGTGTGTGTGTGTGTGTGTGTGTGTGTGTGTGTGTGTGTGTTGTTGTGTGTGTTGTGTGTGGTGTGGTGTTTGAGGTTCCCAACTTTACCCAAAGATCGGTGTCTGAGCTCTAAGATCTTTCCGGGAGGGTAACAGCCGAGGATTGCATGTCCGTGGCGTGATCAAGGCCGTGGGTAATAATTCACGGCCTCCAAGCTGCAATAGTAACACGTCCTCGTTACCATGGCAACGGCGGCCATGGCTGTGACGTCACAATATTTACATCTTTAAGCTCCGCCTCCCCCGCTGAGCAATCACGGCTTGTGACATCCATCGCCCACCGTTTCCCGCACGCAAGGCTATGGCGGGCCCGTCGCCATGGCAACGGTCAATCCCGCGATGGCGAGCCACGCCAGCTTGCCTCAGACGAAGAAGAGAAAGAAGAAAAGAAAAGAAGAGAAGGGGAGGAGGAGAAGAAGAAAGGAAAAAGAAAGAAGAAAAAGAAAAATATAAGTTCCTGCAACGCATCCACAGCGGTGCAGTATATAAATTAGAATATATATATATATATATATATATATATATATATATATATATATATATTATATATATATATATATATATATATATATATAATATATTATATATATAAATATAATATATATATAATATATATAGTATATATATATATTATATATATATATTATATATATATATATATATATATATATATATATATATATATATATATATATATATCTATATATATATATTATATATATATATATATCATATATATATATTATTATCTGTGTGTCTGTGGTGTCTGTACTGTGTAGTGTCTGTGTGTCTGTGTGTGTGTGTGTGTGTGTGTGTGTGTGTGTGTGTGTGTGTGTAAGTAAGTAAGTAAGTAAATATTTATTGCTATATAAATATATAAAAGCACAGAATTTTAATAATAGCATAATAGCAAGTGTCTGTCGAGCCGAAGCTCCCTGACAGGCAGATAGCATTTAATATAGGTGCATTCAGACATGCCTAAACCCTAGCCTATAGCAACATTATCCCTGACAGTACTATGTTATGAATAGTAGTAAAAAAAAAAAAAAAAAAATAGTGTGTGAATTATGTGTTAGTACATAACTTATACAAATGCAATAATAATAATAAATAAGATAATAAAAAATAAATAAATAAAATAAAGTAGTTAGTTTTGCAATGGTTATACATATATACACATGTCGAAATATCTCTGCTAAGAATTCTGAAGTATGAAATTTCTTATTTCCCTTTTGAATGCTAAATAGTTGTTTGTTTTAACTGAAGCTTTAATATTTAGTGGTAAGCTGTTGAATAACTTGGGGCCTGAACATAAAATACTGTTTTTATATAAAGCTGTTCTGAACTGTGGACAAATCAAATCTACATTATTGCTTCTAGTCTGATGAAGATTGTCAATAAATTGAAAATTCATTCCTGTATAACTTGCAATAGACATTTTATAAATCAATAATAAAGAAAAGTATTTGTGTATTGAATCGAATGTTAACATTTTCATTGAAGAAATAATTCAGTGACAGAGTCAAATTTGCCTAAGAAAAGAATACATGTGACAACTTTCTTCTGAGCTATTGTTACCTTATATAAGAATGTTGGCCATGTGCTGGCCCAGATGGCCACACAGTATGCTAAGTGAGGGTAACACAAGGTATAGTAAATACTAAGTAATGCATCTACAGTAACATTGTAACGTATCTTGTACATTATTCCACAAATTTTTGAGACTTTCATACAAACCTCTTCTATGTGCAATTTCCAGTTCAGATTTTCATCTATGCAAACACCTAGGAATTTTGTGTGATTTACTCGATTTAATGTATCGCCTTCTAACTGTAATGGAGGAAGAAATTATTTTATGGATCTATTCTGAAAAAATATATAATTAGTTTTAGAAACATTAAGTTTTAATTTATTATATTTTATCCATTGAGATACTAAATTAAATTCTGTATTTATGTTTAAATGTAGGGAATTGATGTCTTTGTCAGCTAGTAAGAGGTTAGTATCGTCGGCATATATAATATATTGAAATTTTAAGCTAGCATTAATTATATCATTTATATATATGAGAAAAAGAATTGGTCCTATGATTGAGCCTTGTGGTACACCTCTGGATATAGATATAAATTGTGATGTATCATTATTACAAAAAACAGATTGTGATCTGTTACAGAGGTCACTGCGAAAAAGTTGTAACGGCACACCCCTTATCCCGACATGTTTTAATAGATCTAACAAAATACAATGATTTAATGAGTCAAATGCTTTGGATAAATCAATGAAAATCCCAACCACATAAAGCTTCTCCTCCAAAAAGGTATACACATTATTCACAAAGTTTAATACAGCAGTTTCTGTTGAGTGATTTGCTCTAAAGCCGTGTTGATATTTAGTTAATAGGTTATTTTTTTCAAGGTAGTTAGTTAAACGTGACGCAATGATTTTTTAATATATTTTACTGAAAGCAGGTAAGATTGAGATTGGCCTGTAATTGTTGATGTCGCATCTATTACCAGACTTGAATATAGGAATGACTTTGGCTTTTTTTCAATGATCAGGAAATATGCCTCTTTTTAATGTTAGATTAATAATATAAGTTAATGGGATGGCCAATGATTCACATGAATGTTTCAGTATTTTAGGAGAAACTTCATCATATCCTGGACAATTAGATTTTAGGGCCTTTAAATTATTGATTTCTTCGTAGTAGTAGTAGTAGTAGTAGTAGTAGTAGTAGTAGTAGTAGCAGTAGTAGTAGTAGTAGTGGTAGTTGTACTAGTAGTAGTAGCAGTAGTAGTAGTTGTAGTAGTAGTAGTAGTAGTAGTAGCAGTAGTAGTAGTAGTAGTAGTAGTAGTAGTAGTAGTAGTAGCAGTAGTAGCAGTAGTAGTAGTAGTAGTAGTCGAAGTGGTAGTAGTAGTAGTAGTAGCAGTAGTAGTAGTAGTAGTTGTAGTAGTAGTAGTAGTAGCAGTAGTAGCAGTAGTAGTAGTAGTAGTAGTCGAAGTGGTAGTAGTAGAATTGTTGTAGTAGTAGTAGTAGTAGTAGTAGTAGTAGTAGTTGTAGTAGTAGTAGTAGTAGTAGCAGTAGTAGTAGTAGTAGTAGTAGTCGAAGTGGTAGTGGTAGTAGTAGTAGTAATAGTAGTAGTAGTAGTAGTAGTAGTCGAAGTGGTAGTGGTAGTAGTAGTAGTAATAGTAGTAGTAATATAGTAGTAGTACGTATAGTAGTAGTAGGCAGTGGTGGGCGCCGTTAATCAAAAAGTTAACTTCTAACCGTTAATCCGTTATCCAAGAAAATTACTTTGATAACCGTTAATCAGTTAATTCTTTAAAAATGTAACGGAAGTTATCGATAAACCGTTAACGTTAATTTTTATTCTAGAAAGAAAAAAAATCATATTTTTCTCTAAAACCACCTAAAAACACCTTTGTAAAGTGCCAAACACTATAACATCTGCCTTGATGGGGTTTTTTAAGGGCTTTAGAACCCAAAAACTATAGGTTTTTTTTGCTTTAGAGTTAAAAAAAAAAAAAAAAAAAGGCAGATTTTATAGTTTTAACTTTAAAAAAAAACTAAAAAAGGCTGATTTTATAGTTTCGGCCCAGCATAGTTTACCGATTTTTATGAAGTTTTTGTGTTAGCGGACTTGAGTTAACGGAAGTTAAATGTAACGGAAGTTAAATGTAACGGAAGTTAAATGTAACGGAAGTTAAATGTAACGGAATTTAAATGTAACGGAAGTTAAATGTAACGGAAGTTAAATGTAACGGAAGTTAAATGTAACGGAAGTTAAATGTAACGGAAGTTAAATGTAACGGAAGTTAAATGTAACGGAAGTTAATTATTCCGATAATGTTAACTTCGTTAATTAACGATTAACGGATTAACGGTTTGGTGCCCACCTTTGAGTAGTAGTAGTAGCAGTAGTAGTAGTAGTAGTAGTAGTAGTAGTAGTTAGTAGTAGTAGTAGTTGTAGTAGTAGTAGTAGCAGTAGTAGTAGTAGTAGTAGTAGTAGTAGTAGCAGTAGTAGTAGTAGCAGTAGTAGTAGTAGTAGTAGTAGTAGTAGTACTAGTAGTCGTAATATGGTAGTAGTACGTATAGTAGTAGTAGTAGTAGTACTAGTAGTAATAATATAGCGGTAGTACGTATAGTAGTAGTAGTAGTAGTAGTAGTAGTAGTAGTAGTAGTAGTAGTGTAGTAGTAGTAGTAGTAGTAGTAGTAGATAGCGTAGTAGTAGTAGTAGTAGTAGTAGTAGTAGTAGTAGAGTAGTAGTAGTAGTAATATATATAGCGTGTATATGGTAGTAGTAGATAGTAGTAGTAGTAGTAGTAGTGTATAGTACGTAGTAGTAGTAGTAGTAGAGTAGTAGTAGTAGTAGTAGTAGTAGTAGTGTAGTAGTAGTAGTAGTAGTAGTATAGTAGTAGTAGTAGTAGTAGTAGTATAGTAGTAGTAGTAGTATAATAGCGTAGTTAGTAGTAGTAGTAGTAGTAGTTTAGTAGTAGTAGTAGTAGTAGTAGTAGTGTAGTATAGTAGTAATAGTAGTAGTATGTAGTAGTAGTAGTAGTAGTAGTAGGTAGTAGTAGTAGTAGTATAGTGTAGTAGTTACGTATAGTAGTAGTAGTAGTAGTATGTAGTAGTATAGTAGAGTAGTAGTTAATTAGTAGTAGTAGTAGTATATAGTAGTAGTAGTAGTAGTAGTAATTAGTAGTGTAGTATAGTAGTATTTGTTGTAGTAGTAGTAGGTAGTAGAGTAGTATTTAATAGTAGTTGTTGTAGTAGTAGTAGTAGTAGTAATAGTGGAGTTTTTTTTAGTAGAAAAGGAGTAGTTGTTGGTAGTAGAAATAGTAGTAGTAGTAGAGTAGTATAAGTAGTGGTTAGTATAGTGGGTAGTAGTAGAAAGTTAGTATTTAGTAGTGAAATAGTAAGTGGGTTAGTAGTAGTATTTATCAGAAAGTAGTAGTAGTAGTGGGAAAGTTAGTAATTAAGAGTAGTGGGTAGTATAGTATTTAGTAGTTAGTAGTATTTGAGTAGAAAGTAGTAAAAATTTTAGTAGGTAGTAGTATTTAGTAGTAGTTACTACTAGTAGTATTTAGTATTTAGAGTATTAGTAGTGTAGTAGTGTAGTCATCTTTCATATCATTCCTTTATTTCGTTTTATACATTTTTACGGGTTTCAATCGAGGAAATATAATATTATGCGGGAAAACTTATAAATTTAACTCAAATTTTACTGTAAAAATCAAATTATGAACCCTAAAAGGGGATTTAAATTTTCCATCTAAAAAAATTAAAAAAACATTCAAATTAAAAAAATTTTTAACACCCCTTTATAAAAAAAATTCCACCTAAAGGGCAGTCCGCAGTTTTTTTAATCTTAAATTTTGGGTTTTCCCTAGGGGTTCAGAGGGCCCCAGGTTCTTTGATTTTGTACCCACGTAATTCTAGTTTAATGGTTTGCAGGTTCATATTCTATCAAATTTTTATTTAAAAAATCTCTAAAAAAAATAAAATATTGAAGGCAGTGTATATCCGTTCTTTAAAAAAGGGGCCCAAAACCCCAAATTTAATGAGGGAGTTATTGAGGGCCCCAAAAGGGTCTTTTAAAAATATTTTGGGCCTGTACATAGGGCATTATAAGGGTTGGAACAAACAAATGACATGTCTGTTTAGCCCCCTCATGGTTACGGTGGGGGCCGTGGAGAAAAAACACTTTTTTTTAGGGCATTGTGGAAGGGGCTGTCAAATTTGGTCTTATAGAAAGATTTTTTTTCATTCTAAGAGTCTGCCAAAAGGGCCCAGACCTTATTTCCGGGGCAAGCAAAAGTTTTTGGGAATGGGAAAACATGAGTTTTTTCTGACTGGAAACTTTTTTAAAAAAATTTCTTTTAATAAACATTAATTTTCCCGGAAAAAAACTAGAAAAACCTTTTTAAAAATCTATACCCCTCATCATTTAAAATTTTTTTCTGGATACAGAAAACCTAAAAAATATTTTGTAATTTAGGTTACTTGAACTTGAAACCCAGGCTATTCTATTCCACCCCAGTCAATAAATTGCTTTCATTTTTCTTCACCCTTAAAAAATATACAGCATTTCGTTTTTACTTGTTTAAATTTAAAAAAATTTCAATTTTCTAATTTTTCCTTAATCTCAATATAATATCCCCCTAAAGTTTTGAAGTATCTGCAAAAAACAATTGGGATCATCAGAAATTAAGCCTTTTAAATTGACTCATAAACCCCATATTTAAAAAAACCAATTTTCCTTTAAAAAATATAGAATTTATAATTTCATAAAAAATAAAGTTTAAAAAGGGAAAATGGGGGACAATAGGGCCCCCCTTTCCCTTTTTGACACCTTGTTAATAAAAACAGAAATTTTACCGGTTAGTTTTTTCCCCATCTTACCAGGGGGGAACTGATTTCTCAAATAATGCTTTTTTTTTTTAAAAAGAAACCACAAGGTCGGGTTTGAAATATCTTTTTTTAATAATTTTTTTCCCAAAGCAAAGTGTTTTCACTCAAATCAAATCCCTTTGGGGAAAAGTGGATTAAAAGCTAAAAACCATTTCCCCTTCCCTGCAGTATATTTATTTACAATGTTTTTGACTAGCATTACTGCATCGTTTTTGATGTTTTTTTTTTAAAAAGCCAAAGGGTTTGGGGGTTTTTAAAAAAAAAAAATTTCTTGTAAAGTTTTTAAAACACATGCTTTTTCTACAATTTTTGAAAAGGGCAAGATGACTGCATAAAGGGTTCTTTTAATTTTGACGAGGGAAGAAAAAATTGGTTTTTTGGTTTTAAAGGGAATTGGGGTTTTTAATTCCCCCTTTTAACAGGTCAAATCCCAAGGGAAAAACAATGATAAAAAAAACAAAAAAATAAAAAAATAGAAAATTTAAACTCAAAAAATTATCACTAGTTTTTTTGGGAAATTGTGATTTGAATCCCATCATGTCCTTTTCCATTTTTTTATATTTTGTTTTGAGATCTTTCAGTGTATATTTTGAATTTTCAATCCATGTTTTACTTGTTACCCATTTTCCTTTTAGTTTTTTAAATTGTATCATCAAAATAGCCAAACCCTTGTCATAGAAAAACATCCTTTTGGCCCAAAAATTCCTGGGAATAGGTCCCCCCAAAGGGGTTTCCCTTTTTTATCTTCTCCCCTTATACTTTTTTATTTGCTTTTTTATTATTTTTATTTTTGATTTTTTTTCCAGAAACCTTTCATATTTTTTTTTGTGCGTATTTTTCTTTTAATCGAATCACCGATTTTTTCCCAAATTCCCTTCCCTTTTTTTCCCCTGATTAAGTGCATCTTTTAATGTTTTCCCGCTTGAGACATTTTCCTCAAAAAAGGGAAATTTTCCCAAACCCCCCCCCTTTTGCAAGCCCCTGCCAGTAATTTTGGGGCCCCCCTTTTTCCCGGGCGGTTTTTTAAAATGTTTAACCCCTGCGGTTCCCAAACCCGGTATTTTTTTATAGTTTTTCCCTTTTTAACTTTAGGGTTTTTATAAAATTGAAAGACGCCTCTTTCACTGCAAGGGAACCCAAAGTTTACTGTACATATCTTGTTTTCCGTTTCAAATGAGCCTTAGCCTACAACCCCAAAAACGGACACTTAGGGGTTTCGGCTGTTTCATCAAAAGTTATTTTCCCCCTATTAAGGACGTGAAATTTTTATTTCATGAATATTTTTCCTTTGTTTGTTTTATTCCAGTTGATAAATCCCTGTGATTTTTATTTTTTTTTTTATTTTAACCCCTTCTCCATTTTTTTTCTTTTGCACATTTTTTCTGCCCCCGACCTTTAAAAACAAGCGGGAATGGGGATAGGAAAACAACCCCAAATTTAAATATCATAAATTACTTTAAATTTGTAATGTTTGGCTACCATAGCTCTTGCTACTAGGGGATCCAACCATTTACTGTTTAAGTGTTTCCATAGATTTTAAAAAAAATAAAAGTGGTGGATTTTGGTTATTAAAAAAAAAAACCCCCCAAAACCTTCCCCCCCCTTTTCCCCAAATTTAAAACCAGGAAAGGGCGCCAGGCTTTAACCCGGGGGATGGGGGCAGGGATTTTTTTTAAAATCTCCCAAAAAAAGTAATGCTATCGGGAAATTTTTTTTTTTGTGATTATTTTTTCTGTGCACTGAGATTTCTAAAAAAAATCCTTCTTTTTTTACTTCCCATATATCACTCTTTACATAAAAAATTGACGAGTAGCACAGTTAAAATTAGCAATTTTTTAAGATAGCACCATAAAATTTGATTCCCAAAAAGAATTGAGTTTACCTTTTTAAATTTTAGGGTTTTTTAGCCCCTTGGCAGGGAAAATTTCCCCCTTTCACATCTTTCCCGGGATTTTTAAGCCCCAAAACCCGTCAGGGGGAAAGTGGCACCTACGCCTCCCATTCATTTAAATTTTCATTTTTATATTTTTTCAAGAAAAAACCCAAGTTTTTATAACTAATAAAATTTCCTGAAGAAATTTTAAAATAAAAGAATATTCACATAAATGCCTAAAATAAAAACCCTATTCTTTCTTAAAGGAAAACACAATTTTAAAAATACAAACTAATCCAAAAGTTAAAAAGATAAAAGAATAGAGAAAAAAAAAAAAAAAAAAAAAAAAAAAAAAAAAAAAAAAAAAAAAAAAAAAAAAAGATATATATATAAATAATATATAATATAATATATACATATTAATATAAATTTTTTAAATATATATATACATTATAATATAATATACATATACATAATAAATAATATATATATAATTTAATAAAAATATAATTTTAATATATAAATAATAATTATATATATATATATTTTATATAAAATATATATAATTTTTATATATATTATTTTAATTTTATATATAATATTATATATATATAAAATATATATATAAATACTTTTTTTAAAATATTAAAATTTTAAATTTTAACGTTTTTCCCACTATAAAAATTTTCAACGGCCCCTGTCCTTGGGCCCTTTATTGAAGTTAAAAAGAGAAACTCTCTCTGAAAAAAAAGCCCCGGGTATTTTAAAAGCATTAAAAATTTGTAGATTTAAAACTCAAATTTTTCAAAACTTTTAAAAAATTTTATCAAAGTTATCCCTTTTTATGTTCACTTAATCATTTTCTGTAAAAACTGAGGTCAACACGGCCCAGGAAAACACGATTGTTTTCCGAAGGGGTTCAAACCCCCACCGATGCCTTTCCCAGTGCCCTTACTCCTTTTTTTTTACCTTTTTAGATTCTTACGACGTTTTTAAAACCTCATTCCATCCGTTTTTGGTTTTTTTTCCCCTAGGAAGATCGCTTTGGACGCCTCTGTATTCCCGGCGGAAATAATTTCAGAGGTGCCATTGGTTCCCCCGTGGGGCCCCTTTGTGGTGTTATATGCTTTTGGGTGAGAGACTCCCCTCGAAACCCCCTTGGGGTTTTGTTGGGCCTCTTGTTTCTCGGGCCTTGTCCTGCTGGGGGTGTTTTCCCCTGTGGTTTTCGCTCCGACCCCCCTTCTGCTGGCTGTGAACTTTTGGGGGAAAAAGAGGCTCCAAAGGGTTTTTATGTTTGTCTCCGTTAGGGAATTTTTGAGGTGTGAAGGGGCTCTAAAACGTTTTTCTAAAGGTTTAAAGGCCAAAGCATGGAGTACCAAAAAAGGTTGGGTCTATGAACCTGTTGCTGGTGTTACCCCAAAAAGGGAGTTTTTCTCAATTATTTAGTTACAGAAATTTTATAAGTTTGGCTGAGTCCACTCGAGTTTTCATCAAGTCAGCTCGCATATCCCTTTAGTGGGAAACCCTAGATGAGGAGCGCCTGTTTTTGTGTTCGCTTTTGGGAGGTTTTCGAGCTGCTTCATTTATTTTAGTCAGTCTAAATGACGTTAGGCCTTTCCCAATTTCATTTTCCTCCCCTCAAACTGAAATCCTTGGGGGCTTTTCTAGTCCCCAAAATTTCTTTTGAGAATTTATTATGTAGTTTTTGTCTTCTCCCCCCTCTTACCTGCCTCACCCCGCATTTAGCAGTATTACACACTTCAGTTTGACGCAGGTTTTTTTTGGCAAAATTTTATTTTTTCTTTTAAAAATTTCCTCCGTAAGATTACAAAGAATGGGTGCAAAACAATTCCATGCCCCTGGGTGGAAATTTTTTTATGAGAATCCGTGGGGAAACTTTACCTTTGGGTTTTTAAGCATCGGACAGCTCTTGAAAAAGTTCGAACACATCAAAGAAAGGGCCTTCTTCTTCTTGTTTTGGATCTCGCGCTGTATTACATCCTTTTTCACCCCGTTTGGGAAAAAAGGGAGTTTTTTCTGATTTTATTTCCTCGGGAGTAAAAGAATAGGTAATTTCCCAAAAAAAGGACTCGCCGAAAAATCTGCCTTGGCAGAAGTCACGAAAAATAGTGATCATGAATATTATCTTTTTCATTGACGCCCTTTTCCTGTAAGGGGACCTCAAATTACTGGGTTTTTTACCTTTGGCGGGGCGCAGACGAGAATTTCACTCCCCCACGGGATGCACAGATTTTCCTTTTTAAAAAAACAGGTTTTAAACCTTCACAGGGGGAAAATTCTTTTCTCACTCCCAAAAGGGCCGATGACTTTATTTGGTTGTTAAATCCAAACCGAGGGTAAAGTGGGGATTTAATACAGCGTAAAAAACTCAGGGCATGAGCAGGGTCCCTCAGCCTTTACCACCCGGGGCGCCATGTTGACTACCAAAAATTTTTAGTAGAGTAGAAAAACAATAATAATTGCACAAATAGCACAAATAAAAAAAGAAAAGAAAATGAATACTGTTGCAAACTACTACACATTTTTATTTAAACAATTACTTATACTACTACCACCACTACTACTACTACTACTACTACTACTGCACCATTACATCTACCACTAACAACTACAACTACAAATGTTTCTACCACAACTACCGATCCCCATCACCGCTGTTTCATTCGCTACTACAACTACCACTCTCTTTACCACTACCATAATATTATACTTACCACTATTACAATAACAACAACAACAAAACATTATTCACGAGAAAGACGACACGATCAATTAGTTACTGTTTTCCCCTTTTTAAATTTTTTTCATTTTATATTTACCGTATTCGAGAAAGTGGAGGGAGCGATAGGGGGAGGCTGGGAGGGAGGGAGGGAGGGAAGGGGGGAGGAAGGGAGAGGAAGGGGAGGGGTGAGAAGGGGAGAGGAAGGGAGGGGGAGAGAAGGGGAGAGGAAAAGGGGGAGGGGAGAGGAAGGGAGGGAAGGGGAGAGTGAGGGACCAGCTACGGCTTTCTTCATCATAACTTTAGAACGTCGAGAGAGAGAAAAGAGGAGAGAGAGAGGAGAGAGAGAGAGAGGAGAGAGAGGAGAGAGAGAGAGAGAGAGAAGAGAGAGAGAGAGAGGGAGAGAGAGAGGAGAGGAAGGGGAAGAGGGGAAAAGAGAGGAGAGGGGGAGGAAGAGAGAGAGAGAGGAGAGAGAAGAGAAAAAGAGAGAGAGAGAGAAAAGGAGGAGAGAGAGAGGAGAGAGTGGGTGTGTGGGTGAGGGGGGGGGGTTGGGGGTGTGTGGGTGGGGTGGGTGTGGTGGGGTGGGGTGGAAACAACAACAAGAAGATGGACATGTACCGTAGATAATAAGGGAGGGGGACGTGAAGAAAGAGACGAGAATGAATGTGTAAGATCGGAATTTCAGGAGTTTTTCTCGAGAAGGGTGACATTATGAGTGAACTTTTGATGTGCTAGTATTACAGATAGACCTTAGTTGATGAAAAGATGGCTGGTTTACAAGGTTATGACAGGTGGGCAGTGGTAATTGTGGGAGTGGAGGTGGTGGGGGTTGGGTGTTTTGGATGAGGGGTGTGTGTATGTGGCCAGTGGTGGAAAAAGTGGTGGGTGTTGAAATGTGGGCTTGGTTTTTGGGGTGTTTTAAAAAACCCAATGTATGGAAAATAGTACCGGGGAATTTAAAGGGATTTGTGGCAGTGAATCAAAATTTAAAATGGAATTTGAATGTAAGATCAAATTTAAGAATTTAACGGAAGCATATATTGAGTGATACTTTTAATGCCCGCTAGTTATTAATTGACGAACTAAATTTATAAAAACCCGTCTTTAAAAGTTTTTGAAGGGGGGATTGGTTTGGCTGGGGTAATAAACTATCCTACCTTGATGGGATGTGTGTTGTGTGCCCGTGCGTGGGGTGGTGGCGT
>JACEEZ010018017.1:0-12500 GCA_016584305.1 Chionoecetes opilio
CACTACTAAAAAAAAAATTTTGGAGGGGAATAAATGAAAGAACGGGGGGTTTTTGTTTTTGTGGGGGGTTTATTTTTTTTTTAAAAACACCAAAAATTTTTTTTTGAAAAAAAAAAAAAAAGGGCAGGGAAATAAATAAATTGGAAAAAACCAAAAAAAAAAAAAAAAAAAACAATCTGTAAGGTTCAAATAATTTTTCCCCCCCTTTTTATTTACTTTTTTCATTACGTATAAAAATTTATTTGTTGCAAAAGGGTTTAATTTTCCCTCAGTTTTTAAATCTTTCCTTTCCCCTGGGAAAATTAAAATTTTTTTATAAAACCTTTTCCTTTTTTCCCCAGGTTAAAAATGGAATTTTTATTTTCACATTTTTTCTTCCTTTTGGGCCCAAAAGGCAGGTATTTCCCTTTTTTTTTCCTTTTTTCCTATTTTTTAAAGGAGAATTTTAACCATTTTTTTTTAAAATTTTCCCCTTGTAATTTAAAAAATTTTTTTTTTTATTTTCCTTTTTTTTTTGGTTTATGAAAATTTAGGAAAATTTTTTGAAAGGGAGTTTTTCTTAAGGGGTTACTTGTCTTTACTAGCGGAAATAACAAAGTTTTTAACCCTTTTATTTTTTAGAAAATCAAAATTTCCCCCAAATCCCCCCATGGAAAGGCGCGAACCCTTTTACATAATAAAAACAAACCCCAACCTTGTTTTTTATTTTCAATTTTCGTATTTGTGTGTGTTGTGTTTGGTGGTGTGCAAATTTTATTTTACAAAAGGGTGGAAAAATTTGAAAAAATTAAAAAAAAAAGTTTGGGGGGGTCCCTCTCCCTCTCCCTCCTCCTCCCCAATTTTGGGTTTCGCACTCTTCTCCTTTTTTGTTTTTTTTTTTCTTCCTTTTTTCCCTTTTCCCTTTTTCTCTCTCTTTCTTCTCTCTCTCTCCTCCTCTCTCTCTCTTCTCTCCTCCTCTATTTCCTCTCTCTCTCTCTCTCTCTCTTTCTCTCTCTCTCTCTCCTCTTTCCTCTTCTCTTCTCTCTCTTTCTCCTCTCTCTCTCTTCTCTCTTCTCTCTCCCTCCTCTCTCTCTCTCTCCTCTCTCCTTCTCTCTCTCTTCTCTCCTCTCCTCCTCTCTCTCTCCCTCTCTCTTCTCTCTTTCTCTCTCTTCCTCCTCTCTCTTCCCTCTCTCCTTCTCTCTCTCCTCTCTCTCTCTCTCCTCTCTCCCTCTCTCCTCTCTCCTCTCTCTCTCTCTCTCCCCTCTCTCTCTCTCTCTCTCTCTCTTTTTCTCTCTCTCTCTCTCTCCCCTCTCTCTCTCTTCTCTCTTCTCTATCTCTTTTCGTTATCTCTCTCTCTCTCTCCTCTCTCCCCTCTCTCTCTCTCTCTCTTCTCTCTCTTTTTCAGTTCATCGAGACCCGTAGAGGTCAGCGGCTTCTTTGTTTCTCTGTAACCATTTATAGTTTCCTTCATTATATCCCCAACCCAAGAGGAGTGGAAGTTTTGAAACTTTTTAGTTTCTAAAGCCCAAAGTTTCCGTAGTGCACTTGAGGTGTTTATGAACCAATAAACATCAAATGCAGTCACTTCAATCAACTTTGACAACGTACACAAGCCGGAATTCAATTAGAAGAAGCGACGATTGAAGCAAAGGTAAACCCCAGCACGAAACAGGGGATAAGGATAAAAAGGAAAATTTAAGAAACAAAATAAAGGGCCTACAGACAAGTGAAAAAACTAAAAAAATGAATTAGAAGACTGAAGAAATTCCCAAGAAGGGGTTTTTTACGTCGTCAAAAACAACTTACAAATCATCGGCTTTGAAGAGCGCCCAAAGGGTGAAATTTGGGGAACAAACAGGGGTTCAAGCACAAAATTTTTGGAAGGCAAGCTTAAACTACCAAATATTAAATGAAAAAAAACAAAAAACAATTTGACCCCAGGGGGGGTCAACGTTCGAACACCGCGCTGACCCGTCACGCTCGTTCTCAAGTTTCTGCGATCGTGAGGCAGTCTGAGAAATGTTCCAAAACTCAGGGAACCAGAAATTTTTCAAAGAAGTTTTTATGCCCTGCCTCACAAAGCAACAAAAAAGCACAAATACCTTTGCTTAAAAAAGCTAGGAGCGAAGGGAAAGGGCGTAATTTCGACACACAAAATTACCCTCAAGGAAAAGTCAAGTTGCCTGCGTATGGGCATCGGCCAGTACACCCGTTTCCGCCCCTTTCGCTGCGGCACTTCTCGTGCTGAGGTGGCGCCGGTGACGGCGCCTGCGCTGGGGGGGTTATCTCGGGGTGGGTTTTGGGCGGGGATTTGCGCTTTTTTTGGGCCCCTGGCGGGACCCCTGCTGGGTGGGTGTTGACGGTGCCTAGCTGAAGCCGCTGTCGTGCACCCCTACCTGTACGCGCAAAAGTTCCTCAGAAACAAGGCTGTCATCCTTTCTACATCACACGATCATCTAGGTCACGCGGGCCTAAGAAACGTAACTGTTGGTAAGAACAGCTGTATACCAATTATATGCACAAAAATGACAAATTATCAAATAGTTCTTCCTACCATACCTTAAATGACGCTGAATTCCAATGTTTTGAATGAAAAAAAAATCCCCACTATTTCCTTTTAAATAAAATTTAGAAATTTTGAAATTCAATTTTGATGATGATTTTCTCAAGATCATGTATTACAAGAACCCGTTTGTACTATTTTTTTGTGACTATGAAATTAATCAACAAAATCTAGTTCTAGTTTTTAAAATTTGTCTTATCTATCGAGTATTCCACACTTTGATGCTTTTTTTGGCAGTGTTTGGACCTATGGTGTTGAATTTTAGTTGTAGGGTTTTGTGAGACTCGGTTTTTAAAAGATGCAATAGCCCCCTTTATATATAAATACCTGTACTGCCCCATTTGAAAAGCAGGAACACTCATGGAGGAGGATTAGAATTTTTCTACAAAAAATTTACGTTCAGCATAATACCCGCTTTCTATTTCCCCCCATGGAGTCATTATTTTTGAAAATTTTACCCTTCAAGTTTATTATAGAATTTTTTACAAAAAACCAAATGCAAGCCTTGATGAATTTTTTTTGACCGTAGGAAAAATTTTTAACTATTTGTAACATAACAACTACCATGTATATAAGGGGGACCAAAGTAAATTTTTTTAAAAACGAAAGGGAAGGACATGATTTGTAAAATTATTTTTTCTTACTATTTTTTTCAAAAAATTACAAACCCAAAAAGAATCATAAGACTACAGCCTCATTAGTCGTCACGTATGGTCAAATCATTTTTAAAAGCCTCAGTTTAAATTATATATTTTACACTCTATTAGCGATCACTTCCCCTTTTTTAGTATATTTTCATTGTATAGTAATGTACTTTCCTCCAGAAAACAAGGGCAAAAAAGAATATTTAGCAAAAGTCTCTTTGATCTTTCATAATAGATTTAGTGAATTATGACTGGAAAATTTTAAAAAAGGAATATGAATGTCAATAGATGCTTTGACATTTTTAATGAATAATTTTAAATTCTTATGACAAAACATTTCCCTTCAAAGCAATACATTTCAAAAAAAGCATAGTACTAAACCCTACATTATCAAGCAATAATAAAATCCATTAAACACCCGCATTAAATTTAAAAAGCTTTATGCAAATAGCCATTACCTATGAGAACATTATTAAACAGATAGGAAACATTAAACCCCAGTAATTTAAAACCAGTAAAGAAAATATTTAATTCAAAACTAAAAAAAAAACGCGGTAAATTAAAACATGGGAAATAATAAACAAAAAATGGGTTAAAAGGGTAATAAACTACCGGTTTCCCTTAATTTTTAAGATTAATCAAAATCTAACAAGGGTGATTATAGCATTTAATAATATTTTTTAAAATTGCCAAAGTTTAGTTTAATTTCTGCACCTCAAAACCCCAAATTCATTTTATTTACAGAATCTGTTGCATTTCTTTTTTTCTCCAACCCAAAAACATTTTTTAAATTAAAATGTCATCAAAAAAATTGAAAATTTAAAGTCACCCGGGTTTTTTGATATCAACATTAAAAAAATCAAAAAAAGCAGTAACGAAATTTCTTCATTTTGAAATATTAAATGATCTTTTTTAAAGAGGGCTGCTTCCCAAAAAATCTCCAATTTGCTGAGTAAAAACCGGTTTTTAAAAAAAGGTGAAAATCAATCCACAGTAAATAAAGACCAAATTTCAAAACCTTCCTAGTTTTTGTAAAGTTTTTGAAAAAAAAAAATTTTAGCTTGGAGACTCTGAATTTATCCCCCCAGTTTTTATTATTCAGAATCCAATATGCTTTTCGTCTAAATTTTCCAAAACTAACAATCTCAACTTTGTCAAAAAAATATGTACTGCACTAGATAATAAAATGTTCCCAAATATCAGTTTTTTGTTTCTTGTTTTAAGGTTTTTGCACTGTTTTTTCCAACTCCATTTATTTGAAAAAAAAAAAATTTGATATATGGCATTTGTGGTCCAGCATATAATGGGTTTTTTAAAAAAAAAATTAATTTTTAAAATTTAATTTTAAAAGGGGGCCCAATTTGTTAAAAAATTTTATTTTTATTTAAAAAAAAAAAAAGCTAAAGCAAAAAATTTAAATTTTTAAAAAATTTTTTTTTAGGACAAATTTTTAAAAAAAAAAAATTTAAAAAAAATTAAAAAAGTTAAAATTTAAAAAAACCTAAAAAAAAAATTAAAAAAAATTAAAACCTTGGGAGCAACCATTTAAAGGGGAAAAATTTTTTTATTTTTTTTAATTTATAATTTTATTTTGATTTTTTTTTTTTTAAAATAACTTTTAAAACGGGGGGAAAAAAAGTTAATTTACCAAGCCTTTTTTTAAAAAAATTTTACATCCCCCCCCCATTATATATTGTTTGTTTTGCGGAGGGTTTTTCCAAACTTTTCATAATTTTTTCTTTTTTAAAAAAAATTTTAATTTTTACCCCCCCCCTTTATGACTAAAAATTGAAAATTTAAATTTTTTGCCGGAAAACCTTAAAATTTTTTTTTCCAAAGGGGACCCCCGATCTAAAACTCCCATTTGTAGAAACCCATACACATCACCTTTAAGGTGTTAGATGTTGGAATCAACTGCCACAAATCTTGGGAAACATTGTACCACTAAACACTTTCAAGTAAGTTTAAAAACAAATACTATATAATGTTTTAAAACATTTGGGGGATTGTAAATTTATTTTTTTTCTTTTCTTGTGAAATCGGAGAGTATGATTATCACTAGTATGCAACTTGCTTTTTCTTGATTTTTTTTTTTTAATTATTTATAAATATATTTATAAAAATTATTTTTTGCTATAAACAAACTCCCCTTTTTGTAAGTATTTATTATAGCATCGCACCTTGAGTTTACTTAGTATATTTTTTTTTACTGTTAAACAAAAGTTTTGGGGTATTTTGGGGAAATTTAGTTTTAGTTTTTTTTATATAGATTATTTGGGACTATAAAATATGATTTCATAGGGTTTAAAATATATACTAGAAAGGTCTGTACAAGAGCCTGGGCTCAAGGGGCCCCTGGTCCTAGATATCTTATGTCGTAAATTTTGTTTAACAATTGTAAAAAAGAGGGGCAAAAAATATTTCAATATCAAAATCAATATCTCTCTCTCTTTCTCTCTCTATCCTCATTTTCTACACAGACACACCCAAAACCCAAAATTCCATCGTTTTCCTCTCACATTTCAGCAACCCACACACACAACACACACACCCACCAACCAACACCATACCACACACACCACCACTACACACCACACCCCCACACACACACCCAAAAACCACGGCTGTTCGATAGGTAAATGGATATATAGTGGGCACCCCATGTAGTCCCGGTGTTCGGCCCCGCTTAAGGCTCGGTTTTTCTCACTGTGGGGAACGGTTAAAGACCCCTTTTTTGCAGAGGTTGGGGGGTTGGTGGTCCCCGCCTTTTCCCCCAAAGATCGGGCTTAAGAGCTTCAAACTCCCAAGGGAGTGAGAGTTGGCAATCGCAAATGCAGCACGTAATCAAGATCATGGGGAATAGCATAAAACCCCCACGTACACAAACAAACAAAAAAAACTGGGAAAGAATATGGAACAAAAGGTTACAGGCTGAACGCAAAACAAAGATACAAAAAATGGGAGGTCATAAAATAAAACGTAACATTCTGAGAGAGAGAGAGAGAGAGAGAGAGAGCGAGAGCGAGAGAGGAGAGAGAGAGATGGAGAGAGAGAAGAGAGAGAGATGAGAGAGAGAGAGAGAGAGAGAGAGAGATGAGAGATAGAGAGAGAGAGAGAGAGAGAGAGAAGAGGAGAGAATGTGAGGACGATAATATGCAAGGGTTGCCTAAAGAGTGTAAAAAGGGGGACAGGAAAAATGTATCGCTTTCTCTCTCTCTCTCTCTCTCTCTCCTCTCTCTCTCTCTCTCTCCTCCTCTCCTCTCTCTCTCTCTCGTCTCCTCTCTCTCTCTCTCTCTCTCTCTCTCTCCTCTCTCTCTCTCCTCCTCCCTCTCTCTCTCTCCTCTCTCTTCTCTCTCCTCCCTCTCTCTCTCTCTCCTCTCTCTCTCTCTCTCTCTTCGTCTCTCTCTAACTCTCTCTCTATATATATATATCCACGAAAATGAGATAAGACTTTAATATGAATTTTCAAGTTCATTTTCCTGACCGTAGTGTTGACATAATGGCCTCCATCCACCTAATTAATCATGACACCTTATGCCACCTGCCCCCCCCCCCCCCAGGTAAATTTGCCCCACCTCCCCTCTGCCCCCCATACCTACTACTCCTTCCCCCTCTCCCCCACTCCCCGTCCTCTCACCTGAGATTAGTTACCTAGTTAAGGGCATAAATAAATTATGTTGTTTGGGTACTTGTTTACCTGTGTAAAAAGGAAAAAAAGAAGAAATTGTTTTGCCTTCTTGTTTGTGTTTGTTTTGGTGGGTGGGGTGAGGTTGAGTTGGTATATGTTTGTTAGTAGTGATGGTGTGTGTTTATGGTGGTGATGGTAGTGGTTAAAGTGGTGGTGGTGGCAGTAGATAAAGTGGTGGTGGTGACAGTTGTTATAGTGGTGGTGGTGGCAGTAGTTGTTGTAGTAGTAGTAGTTGTTGTTGTTGTAGTAGTAGTAGTAGTTGTAGTAGTAGTAGTAGTAGTCGTAGTACACAAATTATAATAATGATAACAGTGATTTGAAAAAAAAAAAAAATAGTAATTAATAAAGTAATAATAATAATAATAGCAGTAATACTAGTAGTAGTAGTAGTAGTAGTAGTAGTAGTTAGTAGTAGTAGTAGTAGTAGTGGCCAGTGGAGGGGCTTCCCAAAACCTGTGTATGGGAGACCAAAAACTCGACCATACAATGACATGTAAAAGGGGATTCGTGTGCATCAGACACGATGAGGTGAGAGAAATTTTACGGCCAGCATGCTCAGGGGGGTATGCCGCGACGTCACCACCGAACCAACTCTCCTCCCCTGAAAGACGAACACGTGCAATTCAGGACGGACCCACACCACTAAGAGGGCCCCCGTGGACGTAAGTGCTCGTGGTTTGGACCAGAGGACCCGAGAGCGTTCATGGACATCAGAATCTTCGATCCAATGGCCGCCTGCTACCAAAGATCCCACTGGAAGCTGCTCACCAAAAGAATGAACGGGAAAAAATCAGGAGTTATTTGGGGATAGGATTCGAATGTCGACCACGGCAGCTTCACACCCCCGGTCTTTACTACGTCAGGTGGATGGGCCCCAAGGCCAAGTGCTTCTATTCAAGACTAGCAGATGTAATGTCAGAAAAGAAGCCCCCAGCCAAGGTGCCACGTTTGTCGCCTGGATGAGATGCCGTCTCTCCTTCTCCCCCCGCTAGGTCTGCCCTTCTTATTTTTCAGGGGCACTAGATATTTCGCCCCCACAACCATCGATTTAGATGGCCTGAACTACCAGGCCACTGTATTGGCAAGCGGCATATTAGTGTAGATGACGGAGAGAGGAGAGTAAGTAGTGGATAAGTATTAGTAGCCTATGGTTGGATGCCACAGTCAGTAGCGATCCGAGTTGGGGCTACTGGCCTCCAGTTAATGGAGTCGCAAATAAGCAAATGGTGGAGGTATCTTTATGTAGTAGTAGTAGTAAGTAGTAGTAGTATAGTAGTAGTAAAAAAAAAAAAAAAAAAAAAAAAATAGTAGTAGTAGTAGTAGTAGTAGTAGTAGTAGTAGTAGTAGTAGTAGTTGTAGTAGTAGTAGTAGTAGTAAGAAAAATAACAATAATGATACTACTTCTACTAGTACTACTGCTACTACTATTACTACTACTACTACTACTACTACTACTACTACTGATGGTAATAATAACAATAACAACAATGGAACAAGGGTATCGAGGGTGTAACGGGGGTCAGGATCCGTGATTTATGCCACACGGTGATTAGGACACATAAAACCTGATGAGGATATTATCTTGCTAATACACAGGAGGAGTAGGAGGAGAAGGAGGGAGTAGGAGGAGAAGGAGGAGGAGGAGAGTGAGAACAAAAAGAACACAAAGTAAAGATATTGATGAAAAAGGAGGAAAGTTAAATGTAATAGATTAGAAAATAGGGAAAAAATATCTGGTATAGAAGATAGATGAAACAAAAAGCTGCTTAATAAGGAAGGCTAAAATAGTAGAAATGACCTTTGGAAAAGTAAGAGATTGAAAATGAAATTGAAAATGAAAAATGAAGAATAAGAAGAGAATGATGGAAGTTTAAAATACATAGGAAAGAATATACGTATTTGTCAGTCACTAAACACTTCTGTCGATTACACTAGTACTAAGAATTATTATAAATGGCAGAGATGTTTAATAACTGAAAAATTCATAGGAAAATGAGGAGGAGGAGGAAGAAGAGCAGGATGAAGAAGATAAGGAGGAGGAGAATTAGGAAGAGCAGAATAAGGAGGATCAGGAATATGAGGAGAATCAGGATGAGGAACATACAGATGAGGAGGAATATGAGGAAGAGTAGGAGGATAAGAAAAATAAGGAATATAAAGATGAGGAGGAGTTTGAGGAAAAGAACATAAGGATATAAAGATGATGAGGAATATGAGGATGAAAAAGATACAGAAGATTAGGAAAATAAGAACCATGAAGAAGAGTAGGATTAGGAAGATAAGGAAGATAGTGAGTATGAGGAAGAGTGGAATAAGGAATACATAAATGAAGAGTATGAGGAAGAGTAGGATAAGGAAAAAGGAGATGAGGAAGATGAGATGTAAGATGAAGAATATAAACAAAATACAAAGGTGAGGGAAAGTAGGAGGAAGAAGATAAAGAAGAGGAGGAACATAAGAAAGACAACAAGCCTTACCTTTACCTTGCCGTGGAGATGAGGGGGAGACCAGGAGCCACCAGGTATATAAGAAGATAAGGAGACGGACAGATGAAGGCAGCAACATACTTTTTCCTTGCTTATTATTTCTCCTCTACACCTCTCTTCTCAATCCTGTGAGCGTAGGATCTCTCTTCAGTCCATGGAGAGGTGTTTGTGGTTATCCTAGGATCCTTCACGTCCCCGAGTCATGCTATAAGGGCGTTCCTCTGTCTTGATTAGCGGTGACACTATCTCTGGCCTCATCCCGTCTCTGGCGATCTGTTAAAGTTAACGTAAATAAGTTAGCTTAGGTTAGTTATGAAACTCCCCTAATTGTTTCCACCGGTTCAATATGTTTTTTTCCCGTCTCTCTGTCTCTGTCTGTCTATCTCTGTTTGTTTGACTCTCTCTCTTTCTCTCTTACCCGTTCATTTCTGTCTCTCTCTCTCTCTCTCTCTCTCTCTCTCTCTCTCTCTCTCTCTCTCTCTCTCTCTCTCTCTCTCTCTCTCTCTCTCTCTCTCTCTCTCTCTCTCTCTCTCTCTCTCTCTCTCTCCTTCCTTACCTATTCGTTATCTAATTTATCTACAATCCCTTCATTCTTTTTCCTCCCCTTTCCTTCCCTTCCTTCCTTCACCGTTTTCTTTATCCCATCTTATTATTTCCTTCTCTCGCTATCCTCTCTCTAAATAAACAAATGAGTACACAAATAGAGAGAGCTTGACAAAGAGATAAAAGTAACCTTATTTTATACCATTCTCGATTAAACAAAGGAAAATATATAAATATGGAAAACTGATATGTAAACTTAAAACAAATAAAATCTCTTGTTTATAATGTTTGTTATCTATTTGCTACTTCTTGTATATTTTTTATTGCAATAATTTTATTCCTCCTCTATTTCTCTATTTTCTTTAGTTTTTTAATTTTGTTCTATTTTCAATTTCAATCATGTTATGCCTCTTCTTTTTTCTCAATATATTTAAATTTTCTTTTAATTTTTTTTTATTCCTTTCAATTTCTATATTGATTAAGTCTTTTTATTCGATTACAATACCCTTTCTATTTTAATCTTTTAATCCTATCGTTATTCTCTATACTTTGTTTTGTATGTTTTAATAATGGATGCTCTTCTAATGTGACAAGGCAATATTATAGTCACTCATCAATAACTTAGTGATGATAATGATAACAATAATATTAATATTCATAATGATAATGTTAATCTTAATAATAACAATTTACGTTTTATTTTATTTGTTTGGCAAATTAACTTTAAATTAAGTAACTTTACAATGTCTAATATAGAAAGACTGTATGGAAGTAACTCATCTTTTCCTTTATAATACCTTACCAAAATGTTAAGCTTTTGAAAGATACTGGGTAGTATATTATTGTATGTAAGGAATGTATGTTATGTTCATCATACTCTACGTCTCTGCTCAATCTATCATTTTCATTTCATCTTAATCTAATCTTATCATCATTCTTCTCTGTTCTGCTTTCATTACTTAACTCTAAATTCTTGACTCTCTTAAAAACATCGGAATCTCTCTCCTTCTCCTCACTCTCTGCTTCTCTTCTCTTCTTTCTCTCTCTCTTCTCTTTTCTCTCTCTCTCTCTCTCTCTCTCTCTCTCTCTCTCTCTCTCTCTCTCTCTCTCTCTCTCTCTCTCTCTCTCTCTCTCTCTCCTCTCTCTCTTCCTCTCGTCTCTCTCTCTCTCTCTCTCTCTCTCTCTCTCTCTCATTCACTAGCCAAATACAAAACACAAGCATATACATTTCTCATAGTATATGCAACACAATGTGCCACACCCATACCTATCACACCCATACATATGCCTTAACAAATGTCCTGGTTACAAATAAATCAAGTATCTATCAAGCATATTCAATTAAATCTCTGATAAACTTTACATTTATTACACGTCCTTCCTTTCCTTTGTGTTTCCCTGTTCTTCATTCTTTCCTTCCTTCCTTCCTTCCTTCCTTCCTTCCTTCCTTCCTTACCTACTCCTCCTGTACATTTCCTCCCCCCCCATACACATATGTATGCATGCCTGCACCCGTACATAGAAACGGATTGCTAGTACACGTGCAAATTTACGAATGCAAACTGAAACGTAGATAGATACATACATAGATATACATATAGTACATACACACATAACTACATACATACATACGTTCAGATAGACAGTGGTGTAGGAGTAACACCCAGATATTTAGATAGACACACACAATCACACACACACACACACAAACACACACACGCAACACACACACACACAGACGCACACGCACCCGCACACACAAACACATACACACACACACCGTGCGATGGTCAGGTTGATAGCGCGCCGGACTGCCATTCTGTGGTAGCCAGTTCGAATCCTCACTGCTCCCGAGGATTTTCACTGACAAATTCGGGCGTTACTGTCCCCTTGAGCAAGGGGATGGAATGTATGTGGTATGTGAAGTCACAGCATTACCCAAATATCTGTAATAATGAGCTCTAAGCTCGTACCGGGAGGGTGAAGCTGGCGATCGTGATTCCGACTCGCGTGGACAAGACCATAGGTGAATAGTACACACACACATACACAAAAATACACATACACACACACACAAACACACTACAAAATATGTCAACACGCTATTATATAACCTTGAAAAAAGAGAGAAAGAGAGAAACAACACATCACGTCTGTCGTGTATCTCTAATATTTTTCTAACCTTTTGTTGTTGTTGTTGTTATTTTTATTTTTATTTGTTGTGTATTTGCCTGGATGACGTCACTACATTACAGGGCGAGACTGCTTTTGTTTACAGTGCTTGCTTTGTTTACATATCGTGTATTGTGCTGTCACCAAGGTTGCTGACAGAGGGGAGCTGAGAGGGGGGGGGATAGGGAGGAGGGGCAGGGAGGAGGGGAGGGAGGAGGGGAAGGCTTGGGGCCTAGAGGCGAGAGAAGAAGACAAGATAAGATTAAAACTGGTAAGAAAAATGGGAGCAAGGGAGAAAAAAAGGATGATTTGGGTAAGAAAAAAAACAGAGGGAGGAAAGGGAAGGTAAAACTAATATGAAAATGTGTAAAAGGGGAGAGAATGTGATGATTTCAGGAAAAAAAGAAAAGGAAGAGAGGTAGAAA
>JACEEZ010018017.1:20000-45000 GCA_016584305.1 Chionoecetes opilio
GGTAATAATGAGCTCCAAGCTCGCACTGCGAGGGTGAAAACTGGTGATCGCGAGCCAGCTCGTGTGGACAAGACCATAAGTAAATAACATACACACACACTTACACACATACACACACACACACACACACACACACACACACACACACACACACACACACACACACACACACACACACACACACACACACACACACACACACACACACACACACACACACACACACATCACACTGACACACAACCCAACATGTCACGGACAAAACAAATCAACAAGGCAGAACACGTAAAACAAACACACACACAGAACATGAACAAAAGATATAAGGAAAGCATAACAAAAAGGAAGCGCAAGCAGGAGGGAAAAAAGATGACCCAATAACAACAACAACTTGAGTAAACATTAAACTCTTTAACCACAGGTCTGAGGCAGGATTGAAATTTAGAGGAGACTGCCCTGAAATTCCCCGAAGAAAACGGGTATTAAACGCCAGCCTGATAAAATAGCATGACGTTATTAAAACCAACTGATAGACTTTGTAGTAATGTAAGACGCGAGGTGAGCCGGCCAATATGAGAGAAAGTAAATAGTGAACACATAACTGGCGGATAAATAAAGGAGGAGTCGGAGAGAGAGAGAGAGAGAGAGAGAGAGAGAGAGAGAGAGAGAGAGAGAGAGAGAGAGAGAGAGAGAGAGAGAGAGAGAGAGAGAGAGAGAGAGAGAGAGAGAGAGAGAGAGAGAGTGACGACAGCATCCCACCGTTGACAGCACCTGATGGCTCTGTTGTCACAAGTCACCGGGGTAAAGCTCAGGTGTTGGCTGCTCACTTCTCCTCCAAGATGACAGTTCCTGACCCAGAACGTGAACCTCCTACAGTTCCGGTTCTAACCAAGGCCGCCCTAGGGAACATCACCATTACCACGGAGGAGGTGTTGCAACAACTTCAACAATTGTCAGGGGCCTTAATCTCCAAAATAACACAGATTGTTCAAATTGTTCCACAAGCACCATTTTTGGTACATAAGTAGATATGACCATATCCTACCAATTTCTTGAGGGAGCCAAGGTGGGATCTCGCTGTGATGGCCATCTTAGACCAATTCAGGATGACCGCCATACAGAGTAAGCAAATGCAATAACTTGAGAACTAAAAGTAGTAGAACCATAAGTGATACCACTTTTGGGGGGTTTTTGAGCATGAGGAGTCCATTTATGGCATAATTTTTCAGATTATAAGTAAAGGTCATATGATAAGGTCGTATTTAAGGATATTTGTTGATACATTATGTGTTTTTTCTTTCTTGCAGAAGATCACAGGATACAGTGTCATGTTGTATTTAATACCATGTCTTGTACTAATGAAGAGATACATGCTTTGATAAGTTGACTGTCTCTCCATGGTTGACGCAGGTTTGACGTTCTAGACATAGAAGGCGGACCTTCATCATAGCATAAGTAAGATAGCTTAAGATTTCATTCCAGTCACCATTGTGGTTTCACCACATAGACGCACCACATCGACGGCTACATTAAACATCATTTACGTATCAGATTATACATGTGCGTGAATTTTAGATTGCCTTTATTTGTATATGGTAAACAACACAGCAATACTACCAATATGTGACTGGTACCTTTTATTTTCAGGACATGGCGTATAATGAGAAAACTCCTTCAACGGGAACAGTCTTCATAGCCACATTAAGACACTGAACATCCTGCTTACTATCTACCATGTTGAACATGACTTCCACAGACACTATTGAAACTGATTGGACACACTGCTGCCCTTGCTATTCAAAGAAAAAGGAGTTGTTAGTGAATCTAACAGAACAGGGATTGTCAACACTTGTAAAGAGATCTGCTTGATTTCGTACAACTCAATGCTCTACCTTCCATTGTCAAGATTAGTCGGATAGATGATGGCTCAGGAATTGCAGCAACTCTTCACTCACATGGTGCAGTGTACCATAAGTCTTGTCGGAGTATGTGTAACAGTTACAGGGTAAAACGTGTGCGTGACTGCTTGGATAAGGAAATGTAAGAGGCAGCAGAAACAAGTCCTAAGAAGCTCAGGTCCAGTTTTGGCCCTCGTCCGGACCCTCAAACCTTGCATTGTATAGTTTGTGAGGGTGAGGATCAGGGTGAATTGCGCAAAGCATTAACCCCTAACGTCGATGAACACCTGAAGGATTGGGCAAAAACATCCAAGAACTGTTTGTTGTATTCTCGCTTGACTGCACGTTCTGATACCCACGCAATGGATGTTTATTATCATGTCAAATGTTACTGGCGGCTTCATGACTGCTCGTGCAGTAGAGCGCCAGTCTTCATCTACTGATGGACCTTCCGAAACCCCTTTCGATTCCAGGGTCATGGCTCAGTTGATCACGTTTGTTGATGATTCTCGTACAGAGGTATTCAAGCTGTCTGCATTACGATAATTATACAAGACAATGATGTCAGACACAGGGCGTCCCTGTTCGGGAAGATAGCCACATGCCACAAGATTCAAAGATCATATGCTCCATCATCTTCCAGAGTGGACTGAGTTCGAGCAAGGGAGGGATGTCTTCATCAGCCACAAGGTGACCGTGGGTGCAGTTCTAGCAAAAACTTATCATTCCTCGCAGATTGACCAAGATGAAGCGCTCTTATTGATCCGGGCCGCTGTGGCACTAAGGAAACGAATCCTCGTGAAACAAGAACCATTCGACGGATCCTTCTCGCCTCATTGCCTAAGTTCGCCCGTTGAAGAAATGGTGTTGAGTTTCGTGAATGTCGTTCTTCAGGGTCCTAAGGGCACTGTAGATCATTCTAGTCGGGTTCAATCTGGCAGCGATGCTGCACTGGGTACTAGGGCAAAAATATTGTGTTATGTTTTCTATGCAATTACTGGTCTTGTTATTACTGTATATGTACTGATTTTTATATAAAGATTTTTGGGATGCATTTGAGTTGGATTATATGCCTTGTACCTAATGAGTTTCATAAAAATTGCAATAATACTTAACTAGACCATATTGTGACCGTATCGCTCGTCTTTTAATATCAATTTCAAGATTATAATACGAGTTATATTATTTAAATAATTAATATGGATCATATGGTTACAGATATATCTTTTGTTTTATCAAATGCATGCTTAGCCATATTGTACCTAACACGTACCTTCAATTGATTGTTATCAAATTCCTGACCGTAAGTTTTTTGGATAAAAATATTCATATTTAGGCAAAAAAATTCATAAACTATGACCTTATCACATGACCTTCACATAGAATCTGAAAAATAATATCAGAAATGGACTCCCCATGCTCAAAAAAACCCAAAAAGTTGTATCACTTATGATTCTACTACTTTTAGTTCAAAAGTTATTGCACTTTTGTACTCCGTATGGCAGCCATCTTGGATTTGTCTGATATGACCGTCACAGTGTGAGCCCAGCTTGGCTCTCTCAAGAAATTGGTAACTTATGGTCATGTCTAGCTCTGGTCCATAAATGGTGCTTGTGGAACGATTTGAACAATACTATGATTAAGCCCCTTGACTACAAGTTGATCCCAAGAAAGAATTAAATTAGAAATTAGAATTAAGAAAATTAGAAGAATTAAGAAAGAATTAGAAAAGAATCGTATAATTATCGGATACCAGATAGTATCAGCCCTCACCTGCTTAAAAGATGTGCTTCACAACTTGCTGTGCCTCTTGCTACCATCTTCCGGGAGTGCCTTTCATCTCAGCAGTGGCCATCTGAGTGGAAAGTGGCGAAAGTCTGCTATCCACAAAAAGAAGAGCAGAGGCGATCCTCAGAACTACCGCCCCATTTCCCTCCTTTCCGTTGTTGGGAAAGTTCTTAAGTCCATCATTGCCTCCAAAATCACTAGTTTTTTTGACGCTCACCGCTTGCTAAATTCACGGCAATTCGGCTTTCGACAGGAGAGATCCGCACCAGACCTTCTTCTCCTGCACTCAGCAGCATGGAACCCCTCTCTAGATCGGGGCGAAGACACCTACGTTGTCGCCCTTGACATCGCTGGTGCCTTTGATAGGGTGTGGCATCAGGGCATCACTACCAAGCTGAGAAGCCTGGGGATCTGCGGTGACCTGCTACACCTCCTGCAAGATTACCTCCACGAAAGAACTATGCGCGTGGTAGTGAATGGTCACACCTCCTCTGAAAATGCTATCAAAGCCAGTGTCCCTCAAGGAAATGTACTTGGGCCATTACTATGGAACGTTTACTATAACGACATCCTGCAGCTGATTCCTGAGGCAAGAGCGTACGCAGACGACTGTACTCTCACATTCACCTGTGAGAGTAGTGACCGCCACAACATAGTCATGCGCATCAACCAGGCACTGCAGAGCATCGCCTCCTGGGGCAAGAGATGGCAAGTCACCTTTGCACCAGACAAGATCCAAGCCGTCCTCATCTCCCGCAGGCAAGATGCAGTCAACTGGGACCAACACGCCATTCTCCTGGAAGGCAGAAAAATACACCTCCAGGAATCAGTCAACATTCTAGGGGTGGAGTTCGGCTCTGGCCTCACATACACCAGCCACGTCAGTAAGGTCGCCAAGGATGCTGCCTGGAAACTGAGCTGCATCCGACGCGTCGCGCACCTCCTGGACGCTCAGGGAGTCGGCACACTCTACAAGTCACAAGTCCGCTCTCTGATGGAATACTCGCCCCTCGCATGGTCCTCCTGCTCCCCGTCATACCTCGGCCTCCTTGACCGGGTTCAAGCCAGAGCCCAACGGCTGGCCCGGCTGAAAGACCCTGAGGCTGCTGCACAGATCATTCAACCTCTCCAGCAGCGGCGTGACGTGGCAGGCATGTGCGTCATGTACAAGGCTCACAGGATTCAACTCCTAAACTAGCAGAGCTGCGCTTCAACCCATGGGCCAGGCCCTCCCATTTTACTCGTGCAGACCACAACATCGACCATCAGGTGACTGTGCCCTTCGCGAGGACGGAACATTACCTCCGCTCCTTCCTACCCCGCTATGGTCGACTATGGAACACCTTGGTGCGCCACACCGACCTGCACCTCACCACTTCCCTGCACGCCTTCAAATCGGGCGTAAATGTCTGGCTGCAAGCGGAACTAACGCAATAGAAACATTTAATAAAAATAATGACTAAACATTTGTATTATAAGATTAATATTATACATTAGTATAGTTTATTTATATATATGTGTATCAATGTAATACTATACTTTCTTTATATTATGTGTATTAGCGTATAGTTGTTAGTATAATTTATTAATCACTCGTGTATCAGTATTAGTTTATAGTAGAGAATTGCTGTACTTTTTCCATATTATTTGTATAATTATTGTGATGAATAAAATATAATACTGCTAGAGATAGTCCTTGGCGTCCCAGCCAGGACTTTAGCACATCAACTCTCGTTTTGTTTTCAAGATATTAAGTTTTAAAAAAAAAAAAAAAGAAGAAAAAAAAAAGAGGAGAGAGAGAGAGAGAGAGAAGAGAGAGAGGAGAGAGAGAGAGAGAGAGAGAGAGAGAGAGAGAGAGAGAGAGAGAGAGAGAGAGAGAGAGAGAGAGAGAGAGAGGAAGAGAGAGAGAGAGAGAGAGAGAGAAGAGAGAGAGAGAGAGAGAGAGAGAGAGAGAGAGAGAGAGAGAGAGAGAGTGAGAGGCAGACAGACAGACAGAGAGAGAGAGAGAGAGCGAAAGAAAAAAAAAGGTACACACACATATATATTCACACACACACACACACACACACACACACACACACACACACACACACACAGCAAACCTCCCCAATAGGGTAGGCGGTAGCAAAATGGTTAGCGTCTCCGAGTGGCGTTCTCGGTGACCCGAACTCGTGTGGTGCCCCGAAGCTTCGAAGCAGGCGGTTCAATGAATCACCGCCACAAGGGGCCACCACCTTCTTCAAGGCCACGGCACAGGAGTCACGTGTATATAACGAGAATGGACCGGGACACCGATATATTCCTGCGACCGCACTCACACTCCATGCAGCACTCAAGGAGCTACGGACCTGACTACGTCCTGGTCATCCTCCTCCTCGTCTACCTGTATGGATTACAGGGAGCTACGGACCTCACCTACGCCCTGGCCAGCCGCCTCGTCTACCTGTATGGGTTACAGGGAGCTACGGACCTCACCTACGCCCTGGCCAGCCGCTTCGTCTACCTGTATGGGTTACAGGGAGCTACGGACCTCACCGACGCCCCAGCCAGCCGCCTCGTCTACCTGTATGGGTTACAGAGAGCTACGGACCTCACTTACGCCCTGGCCAGCCGCCTCGTCTACCTGTATGGGTTACAGAGAGCTACGGACCTCACCGACGCCCCAGCCAGCCGCCTCGTCTACCTGCATGGGTTACGAGGTTTAGTAGCCCTACGACTCTTCCTCCTGGTTCGGTGCTGCTTCACACGTCCTCCACGTTACGTTGTCTTCCTTGTGGCAACGTATTATTTGTTTGTGATCCAGCGACATATGTACCTTATTGACATATGTTGGTGACGGCTATTTAATATTAAGTAAAGGGCAAAGCTACGGTCTGTTTACTTAATTTGAGCCTGTGACAGCGTGAGTGAATAATTGGTGACCCCGGAGTGACACGTGAAGCCCCACGTTGAATAGTGAACTGTGAAGTGAGTGACATGGCGACTGAGCGGTTGCAACTACCGTCCTTCCACCACAATGTACAGGATTGGCTGCTGCACTCCAGGGCTACCTGGCTAACACTTCATCCAATGACCACCAAAAATTCAACGCTGTTTTCTGTGCCTTGCCTACCGAAGTAGCCACACTCGTACAAAGCACAATTACCTCGCCCCCGGACTCCAACAGATTCGCGGTTCTAAAGAGTGCTCTGTTAGTCGTGTACCGAAGACCAGACCACCATCATCTACTGGAGCTGGAAACCATCACT
The DNA here is from genome assembly GCA_016584305.1 of Chionoecetes opilio. Taxonomy (NCBI): domain Eukaryota; kingdom Metazoa; phylum Arthropoda; class Malacostraca; order Decapoda; family Majidae; genus Chionoecetes; species Chionoecetes opilio. The sequence goes on from JACEEZ010018017.1 coordinate 26,935, forward strand.
TTGGGGGACATGCGGCCGTCTATTCTGTGGCAGCAGATGCAACTAATCACTATACGGTGCAACACGTCATTGCAAACAGCAGTGCTTCGATCCATGTTTCTTCAGAAGTTGCCTTGGGAGGTAAGAGATGCTCTGTCCTCTTTTTATGATAGCACATCTATTATTACATTAGTCTCTGCAGCCGATCGAATGATATCACAATTGTCAGACCGTACTCATTCTATCGCACTTCCACCTAATCCAGCACTATCCAATGTTGTAAATACTTTCTCCACCGATATAAATTTTCCAAAAATGGACCTACAGCCAACAAGGGAATGTCGCCATGCCTGCCCCCCAGAGGCTCCACCACCTTATATGGGGTCGTTCATGTCTGGAGACACTACGGAGGATCAACATGTCTGTGCTGCAGGATTACCTAGAGCTGAAACTTCAGGCACTCCGCTTCGCCAAATCTTGCAGCGACTGGACGCCATTGAGGAGCGCATGAATATAAGAGTGCCACGCCCGTTTGTTTCACATAGAGAGCGTAACAATCTCAACGGTAAGGGTGCGACCCATCCATCGTTTTCTACCTTTACCAACGTTGAATTGTGCTGGTACCATGCCACCTTTGGTGCCAGGGCCAGACAGTGCCGCCCACCATGCCAGTGGTCGGGAAATCGGAGGGGACAAGTGAATGCGAGCTCCTCCGCAGTTTTTGACGCTCCTGTGTCTTTGCTACGTGTAAGAGACCAATGCACTGGCAAGAGTTTCTTAGTGGACACAAGAGCATCCGTCAGCATTCTCCCTCGTACCCAGGATGACCGCAAGTATACGCCACCTGCGTTCGACCTTCTGGCGGCCAACGGAACACCAACTGCGACTTATGGCACAGAGAGGGTCACGATGGATTTCGGTTTGCCCAGTAAGTTCCGATGGGTTTTTGCGATACTCTAAAAACAATTGCTGAATTCATTCATAAGGTTTACGATCCAGTCTGGTTCATAATCAAGTCCAAACCTTCATGCAAGGATAGCTCTAAGCACCTTTGGATGCAGACTAAGAAGTCACGTTACCTGTCACAAGATCTGAAACATGTAGGTGATCCAGTGATTCAGCGAATGGACTACTTTGGCCATCCTGAGAACATTTTGCTGACCATGGTAACTAGTGCAGCAGATAATTAATCATGACAATTGGGCAAATTATGACTAAAGCATGAAATTTTTACCAGTGTTAGTACATACCATAAGGTTCATTTTCAGCTCGGAAGGTAAGTTAGATTTGACCTCTGAGTACAGTGAGAGGTCAATGACCTGAATTACATTGAAATTGTCATTTTTTCACAATTCTGGAGCAGATTGTCTGTTTTGGGAATCATTAAAAAGGTATGTTGCCATGTGTTGGTCCCTTTATCTTCTGTAGAGCCTATTTATACATAATCACAGGATGCAACCATAACTGAACAAGTGCTTTAAATGAGGTCAGTGACCTCAGAAAACAAATTTATTGAAATACACATTTTGGTTATTGTGGTGTCCAGAACAGCTTGCATGAAATCGTGTTGTAAGATCAGCTGTGGAACCTTAATTTTCAATGTGCACTGAACATAGTCTATACGCCTAAAGTACAGTGAGGTCTGTTACCTCAGACACATGTATAGTACGTACCGGTACATGTAATATTGTAATACACACACATTATCCATATAGACGCATAAATATAGAGGTGTCTGATTGCACCTAACAGTCTCCCGAACATGCACATAATGCAGTGCACTTGAATGCAGCCTTGGTGCACTTGCAGCGGCCGGTACATCCCTTCTTGCAGCCGCAGTGGATCAGTGCGTGGCAAGATTTTGATGCCTCTGGCAGTGTCGTCCAAAGAGGCTACCACCCAGTGGCCTCCTTTGTCTAGCCCCAGCCTGATGGGATTGGTAACTCTGGATTCAGGACCAGAGTTTGGTTCCAGCAGTTGCCCTGGAGAGATGCACGCTTGATGTGCTGCTGGAGTGCTGCCTGCGTTGGGGGAATGTTTTCTAGAGCCCTAGAATTGTGTGCGAAGAGCTGTTTCCTAGCATCGTTCACTTCCGTGGTGTCACTGGTGCGGTCATACATCAGCACAACGAAGCGCTCCAGCAGTGACATTGACTCCTCACTCACATAACTTGGCATGCGTAAGAGTTCTTGAAAGGCATCAGTCACCTGTGGGAACACTTTCCAAGTCTCCCAGGCAGTCTTCTTCCCTCTGCCAGCGAAAGAAGACACAGCTTCGTCACAGACACAGACGGCCAGCTTCAGCAGCCAGGAAGTCGGGAGGCCTTGCAAGACGTTGTACAGCCGGTGCAGTGAAGTGCTTCGTTTTCATGGCAGCAGGTGGCACACTTGTGTACACTGATGGCAGAGGTGCTACCGACTTGGTGGAAGAGATGTCTTGCCCAATCACCACTACACCACGGTCGAGTCCGACATTCGTGTGTGATGGATGTTGCATTAGGGAGATACCTGTGCCATGAAAAGAATCCTTGGCTGTCGCAGAGCTGGGGTTATGGTCAATATTATCGACAGCACCAGTAGTGAACAGTCCCTTGCGCAGCTTAGGTGGGCAAACAACTTCTTCCATGTTGAAGCGCTGGCAGACACCATTGGCAATGTCTGCTGTGAGGTGTAGTAATCTATCATATGACACACACATCCCTAGGCTGAGCAGTGTGTCAATCAGACCTCCGCTCCTGGTCACAGCGTGAATCTTGAGGGACAAGTAGAGTGGGAGTGGGGTTTCTCTCTCGCGGCTGTGGCGCACTGAGGTTGACTCCACACTGCGTGCATGCTTTACACTGTTGAACACCAGTAGCTGCGATACTGTAAGAGCAGCAGTTGTGGTGCTTGTGTTGGCCAACTTAGTCTGGTGCTTGATGTTCGCCCCATCGGAATCATGTTCACCAGAGCAAGGAGGGATGGTGTCACAGAATCTTTCTGGCTGTCAGCGTGCCACCGTCAAAGGTGAACCTGGTCTGAAATATTTTTCTACGTACTACCTGTGCTGCTCTTACTAGGTGCATGGCATCACTGTCATGATCACAGGCCTTCCTCAGGGCGGGACCTATATCTTTCTCAAACAAGAGAAGTGTGTCTCGGCCCTGAGAATGAATTTGCTCTCAGATCAGGAAGCACATAAATAAGTCTGTCCTTCAGTCTGGTTGTATGTATTCTGTTGGTTACCACCACAGTACCACCACAGACTGGATCAGGTGGGTTGGCACCCACCTGATCCAGTCTCGTCTTGTAGAGGTTAGCCACGCCTGAGAGTTTAAATACAGGGGCATTGTCCTCATCTGCATGCATGTCCTCCAAGAATTCCACCAGCTCAGCAAAGGCTATGCCATGCAGACGATCCGCATTCTCATCCTTGAGCGCGGCTGGTCTGATTTTGATGTATAATGCACGGAGACAGTTGCGATGGTATTTTGCCTCGATGGCAATCATGTCTCCTGCAGTCAGCTTGGTCAGCAGTTCAGTGTCCCCCAATTCAGTGGCATATCTCCGAACGTTCTTGTCAATTTCCTTTGTAGCTGCTTCGTGCAAGTCTGCAGTGCCAGCTGGCTTATTGCAGAAGAAACAAATGGGCTCGGTTGACTGTGGATGCCAGTGGGCAGCTGCTGATCGTGTGTGCACGGTTGGAGTACCGGTACTAGATTGCTGTCCTGAAGCTGATTTTGCTCTGCTCTGCTGGTCAAACATTTGTTTGTTAAACTTTAAACGACATTTATTGTGCCACTGAGCACTGTGTGTCCTCAAGGTAGCTTTTACGCCATCGCCATCATCCAGTCTGTTCACGTTGAGTTCCATTGGCATGTGCCGAAGTCCCTTGAACTGGAGGAGGTCTTCTGTCAATGATGCATAGCCACTACCACTCGGTTTCATGGTTGATCTTAGTGGGCACTGCAAAGGCTCATCTGTCTCTGCTTGGCAGAGAATACAAAACTCCCAGTTAGTTCTTTGGGGTGGTCTTGATTGCTTAGACGTAGAGGGATGGGCTGGGTCTATGAGGATATGACGCTTTGCCATAGTGACGATTAGGTCTGGGATGCTTGTATCTTGGCTTCGATCATCAGGCAGGGAATCTTGCAACACACAAGTACAACACTTGTGTTAGTACCTGCCACCACAGTTTACATTCATTGGCATCAATATTTGATATGTTGAGGTAATTGACCTCTCACTGTCCTCAGAGGTCAAAGCTAGACACCTGTAAATAATTACCAACGCTGTGTGGAATATGTAGACACTTTTATTGGAACACAAATGCATGGTTTGTACATCATAAACATGTTTACCATTAACCAATGACGCCAAACATCAATATTTTGATACTTTGAGGTCATTGACCTCGCACGGTCCTCAGAGGTCAAATCTGCCTTACCTCTTGATCTGAAAATGAAGCTTATGGCATGTACTAACACTGGTAGAAATTTCATGCTTATGTCATTATTTGCACAATTCTTATGATATGAGAGATTATCAGCTGTACTAAACCGACGAACGACAACATATCAGGGAAATGAGTGTTCGACGAATCATGTGAGCTCGAGCCTCCAAGATAATTTCAAGGCATTAGATAATTTCAAATACCATCTCTCAATCTCAATGCCTAAGATTACATTGATTTGATTGACTGACAGAAGTGTGCCCCGACTGAACCTCCAATCACAAAATCAATCTCCGATGCTAACTTGGAAGGCTTGTTTCGTAACGAAACAACTCATGCCATTGAAATTCCACGTTTTCCATATCATACACGAGCAGTGGAAAGGTGTGTAAAGGCAGTCACAGAGGCATCAATAGCTGTTGTTGGAGACAAGAAGCAAGGGATGGTTATATTCGAGCAAGAATACATGCTCGAGCTGTCATGCCAACATTTAACACTTAAGAGTGAATATCGCACCACACAGCACCTTTTCAGATTTTTTGTAAAAGTGTTGTGCTTGCTGGCTTAAGCTGCACAGATTGGATCATATGCACAATCCACATATTGGGTTAGGCCTATTTACAATTGTACATTGCATAATTATAATGTATAATTGTATATTTTACTCTATAATACAATGAGTGCCAAGGATTTGTGTCACTTGTTTCACAGGTTGGCAAAACACAGATGGTAGAGGGCAGAAGATTTATTCCTATTTCAATAAAAATGTATATAATTGTTCGAGTGAGGCGCTTCGCGCCTCACTCGAACACTTTACTACAGACAGATCAATTCAGTGAGGATTAGGGGCTGAAATATTTTCCGGAAAAAGCTGCGCATCTCGGTTTCTATTCGTGTTACAAAAAATCAATGCATACTATTGGAAAGCTATTAAAAAATTAAGGTAACCTTTAGGAATTTCTTTTTTGTAAATTCGACTCCACTTTTTCACAAAACGCCAAAAACTGCAAATTTGAGCAAAATAAAGGACCTATCTCGGTCGTGATGGGTGTTGAGTGTTGGGTGTTGAGTGTTGAGTGATGGGTGTTGAGTGTTGGGTGTTGGGTGCTGGGTGTTGGATGTTGGGTGTTGGGTGTTGGATGTTGGGTGTTGAGTGTTGGGTGTTAAGTGTTGGGTGTTGGGTGTTGGGTGTTGAGTGTTGGGTGTTGGGTGTTGGGTGTTGGGTGTTGAGTGTTGGGTGTTGGGTGTTGGGTGTTGAGTGTTGGGTGTTGGGTGTTGAGTGTTGGGTGTTGGGTGTTGAGTGTTGGGTGTTAAGTGTTGGGTGTTGGGTGTTGGGTGTTAAGTGTTGGGTGTTGGGTGTTGAGTGTTGGGTGTTGGGTGTTGGGTGTTGTGTGTTGGGTGTTGGGTGTTGAGTGTTGGGTGTTGAGTGTTGGGTGTTGGGTGTTGAGTGTCGGGTGTTGAGTGTTGGGTGTTGGGTGATGGTTGTTGGGTGTTGAGTGTTGAGTGTTGGGTGTTGAGTGTTGGGTGTTGGGTGTTGAGTGTTGGGTGTTGGGTGTTGGGTGTTGAGTGTTGGGTGTTGGGTGTTGGGTGTTGAGTGTTGGGTGTTGAGTGTTGGGTGTTGGGGGTTGAGTGTCGGGTGTTGAGTGTTGGGTGTTGGGTGATGGGTGTTGGGTGTTGAGTGTTGAGTGTTGGGTGTTGGGTGTTGGGTGTTCGGTGTTGAGTGATAGGTGTTGGGTGTTGAGTGTTAAGATGTTGATCATGTTCAAGTTAACTAGGGGTCTGCACATGTGAGGAAACCCTGGTTGCCACTACTGCAAGACTTTATCACATGAGCCAGGCATGTAACATCACAAGGCTACAAGAGGATCCCTTAAACTTTAAAAGACCAGATCACCATGACCATCTGGCCATTTGGTTTTTAGAAAACCCTGCAAGTTTGTACAGCTGATGCAACGAGAATAATCTTTTTAAGATAAAAATTGAAGAAAATTTCAAAATATATTGTTACCCTAACTTTTAAACGGACTTTTCTAAAACTATTGTTACCCTATACGCTATAATTGCGGACCATACGAAAAAAATTGTCTTGTTTGTTTAGTATTTGATAATATTTAACGCTAGAATGAACGGAATACGAACACGACACAACGTTTCACACCGTTGTGTGAACGCCGATTTAATGGTTAATAAGTTAATACCATTGGCTACTTTTGGTAGGTATTAGAGCAATAAAATCTGTGATTTGATTTTTGACCCATATTTTCACTCACCCTAATGATCATGGATCAGGCCCATGAATTTTTCGGGCCGGGTCGGGTTTCGGGCCAAGATATAGGTGGGTCGGGCTTGCCAAAAAAATTCACTGCTGCGTCCGCGCTATGACGTCATTTGATCGTTTTACGTGTTATGACGTTACCTGCCACAGCGCTTTTCCGATTGCGTAGCCTGTGCCGCAAGCCGCGTGCCGCTTCTAGAACGCTCCAAGCGCTCAGATGGCTCAGGGCAGTTGAGAGCGCTACACTCTCTCTCTCTCCTCTCTCTCTCTCTCTCTCAAGCTCTCTCTCTCGCTCTTTCCGTGCCTAGGTGGCTCGGGCAGTTGCACAGAGCGCTCTCTCTCCCTCTCTCCCTTTCCAGGCCTAGGGTCGGCACAGGCAAGTTGCCCGAGGAGGTTGCTCCTCCTCATCCCTCCTCTCCAAATCTTCCCTCCTCCTACGTTTTGTCATGCTAAGTGTTTAATAAAGTCAAGCCGTCAGCAATTAGCTTTTTATTTACAATCACTCACATTACACGCCCACGTGAAACACATGTAGAAGACTAACAAAGTTCCTTGTGCTTACAAATTACTCTAATAACGTCTATTTAATATCCGAAAATACGTATTGTGTCTTGTATTTAATACGCGCCTGCGTTGTAAAGTATTTGACAATATACTTGTATATTGTCTACCTAAAAACGACACAGGCAAGACCTGAAACGCCCACTCCCTCCGTAGAGTATTCCCCAGGGATTTGACTACTGACCGACCCAGCTAATTACTCTGACCTTCTGTCCGGCCCTGAAACGTACACCCAAGGTACTACCCGGTCGGTGGATTTGATGAGAGAGGAGAGAGAGAGAGAGAGAGGACGAGGGAGGAGAGAGAGAGAGAGAGCAGAGAGAGAGAGATTGAGAGAGGAGAGAGAGGAGACGAGCAGGAGAGAGAGGAGAGAGAGGATTGAGAGAGAGAGAGACAGCACTACTCTTCCAATCGTGATAAGCGCATTACCATCACGTGTCTAAAAGTATTCAGTTTCTGTTAATTCGGGTTGACGTACAGTACATCTATGTAAATCCCCGTAAGTAATAATATTGTTACTTTCAGCACGCCTTCCAGTCTACGTAAGTGTTTGGGGTGCAGTTGAAAAGTTCGCTCCACAATACTTCATCACAACTCCAAAGCTGTAGGACTTGTGTCTGTTAAAACAAGCAAGAAGGAACCTCCACATTGTAACAAGATCATAAGAAGAGTCATGACCGTCTCCGTGAGATGTTATGACAGTCTACGGAAGGCTGTTGCATCACTTCCTCCCACCCACACAACACTGCCATCACCTCGCCCATCTTCGCCCTCCTCTTCCCTTCTTCCGCCTCGAGTAACCTCCTCCTCTACCCCCCCCCACCCCCTTCCTCCTTCATCCTCCTGCTTCCCCAGATCTTCCCCCCATGCACACTCCTATAACTTAAGATCCCCAACCTCCTTAAAGACACCAGCCCTACCCCCTATCCACATCCCACTGTCTATTTCATCCAACCCCACTCCACATCATACAACCTTCCTCACCTCCTCCTCCTCTACCTCCTCCGCCTTCCCCCCTCCATCTACTCCTCCTTCTCCTCCTCCTCCACCTACTCCTCCGCTCTCCTCCCCCTCCTCCCCCTCCTCCTCCTCCTCAACTCCTATCCTCCCAATCTTCACCTCCTCCTACTCCTCCTTCCTCCTCCTCCTGCCCATACATCCTCCCCATTCTTCCACTCCTCCTACTCCTTCTCCTCCTCTCCTCCTCCTCCCCCACTCTCTCCTCCTCCCCCTCCTCCTCCCCCACACCTCATCCTTCCCCTCCTCCAACCTTTCTCCTCCTCCTTCTTCCTCCTCCTTCATCCTCTCCCTGCTCTCCTTCTCTCCTTCTCCTCCTCCCTCCCCCCTTCTCATCTCTACGCAGCCTCTTCCTCCTCCACGTTCCCTCGTCTTCTCCTTCCCATGCTCCCTTGTTCCCGTAAAGGAGGATCCACGACGCCCAACAGGCAGTCAAGGCTCCCCTAACGATCAAAACCTACAACAAATTTCCAGGTTCTTGGCGAAATGAAGGAAGACGTACACGAGACCAGGGATGATCGGGGAATCAATTCTCTGGGACAACTGGTGGAGTTTGTGGTAGGGTCACCGAGTGACAAAAAGGAAACGCTTCGTCTCAAGGAGCAAGACTCGGACATCATCACTGCTGCCTGCGATGACGTCCACAAAGAACACTATGATAACACTCTCTATGTCATCTATGCAGGAAAACGAGTGTACAGTAGCGGATCATGAAGGAAATTCTGGACAAAGTACAGGGAAGTGATCCGGAAATTCAAGACTAAAATCAATAATTGCATTATTTTCGAGGAATCTCCCCATACTAGGAGTAGGCCAACGGCTTTTACGATAGTGCATTCAGCGAATAACCGAATGATGGTCTCATTGGGCACAGGATTAATGTAGACATTCGCTAAAATTCGGGATATTTTACGAGGATCCATCCTGGGTTGAGGAATTCCATCCTGTTGGGATGACGGACCCCACCTCAGCCCCGGCGGCCATGCACGAATTAGGACGTCTGCTATATGACATAAGGTTTTCTTCAAGATAAAAAAAATGACGAGCGGAGGCGGTATAGCAGCATCACCTTAACCCCTTCTTACCCCACAACAGCGCTGGGTCACGTCCCGTTTTTTTTTTCCCGGAAATACTAATCAAAGTCGCTAATCCAAGCGGCTGTAAAACAGTGGACCCTAGACCGCACTGCCGGTAAGCCCTCACGCAAGATACCAAAAAAACTATCAGAACTTAGATTACTCTACACAAAATGACAGAAGCATTATTTAAAGCGTAACGAATTATAGCATTTACGTTGTTGCCCGAAAACGCCAGGATATTCGTCAGTATCACTGCAAGTGGGGTCAACACAAAAGATAAACATTTATTAGCTGAAATAGCCATTTCCAGGCTATAAGACATTTCTAAAATTGTAACACAGATAAAGACAGGTGGAGGTGTCATTTCTTTACATTTAAGAAAATTGCAAGCAATCGAAATCGATAAGGAAACAAAGCTCATTAGACTCAGTTCTACGCAAAGAATTAGCTAAACGGTTAATTGCAACTTGGGACACAGGATAGTCGTCCTCCCGAAATCTAATGCAGAGAAATAGATATTTTCCTGTATGACGAGAGAAAGGTCAGTTGTGAACAATATAACGATACAATCATTTGTGGAGATTTTAACCGTACCTCGTATAAAACTGGAATAATAATTCTGCTGATAGAGAGAGGTATGCGATTGCTGGATATGGTGAACGAAGTATATTTAACTTCATGGGGTCCGTGAGCTACAAGGATAAATGGTATCCTAGATTTAGTTTTTCATTAACGACATTGATCTTGATTGAATTAATGCGATATAGTGTGAAACATGTGGCAAAACGGGATCACAGGCTAACTCAGTATGCGGCCAAAATGCAATGTAGGACATCACAGATGAAAATCGGTTACTAGTCCCAAAATCTATAAGAAGCAGATTTCACGAAGAATCAGCAGGGGTACTAAGCGAAAGTTCAATGGTGACCCACTAAATTGTATAACGCCGAAAACATGTGTAATGTATTCACAAATAAACCCAATCGGTGGTCGAAAAACACATGTTCACATTATTAAGAAAACGTTTGAACAACATAAACAGACCAGTTAGATGAATAATGAGATCCAAAAAATCATTGGCAGAAAGCGCCGAGGTATAAAGTTTACAAACGATCAAATGCCAGACTGCGATTCTAGAGAAATACAATGACGTCAACGTCAATGCAACGGACCTAATTAAGTCTACAAAAGCTTGAGTATGAGTAAAAAATTGCAAAAGGATCCAAATCAATCCCGAAAAGGTTCTTTCAATACGTTCGAAAGTAAGAAAAACGTCAAAACAAGTATTGGGCCACTGAAATATAATAATAATATGATGGAGGCTACATGATAATAAGAGTATGGCGTTCGTAATCAATGAATACTTTAATGCTGTATTTATTAAAGAAGACGAAACTCCATTACCAGAACAGGAAATAAGGTATGCGGGACTCGGTAATAGGTGTATTTAGGACTGGTCGTAAAGGAGAGATAACAGCAGACGAAATATCAAAGATTTTGGCTGAAAGTTGACCCAGCAAATCCGTGGGGGTGGACGCATCTCGCGGCGACTACTTCGTCGAATGTCACAGTCAACTTTCGCTCCATTAAAGATTATGTTCAATAAATCGCTAGGGGACCAAAATGTTCCTAATAGGGGGAATATTAGCTAAGTACACCGATATTACAGAAAGGTTGTAGGAGACTCGCAAGTAATGATTCGCCATTAGTCTAACGTCGGGATTGGTAAACTATTTGAAAAAATATTGCGGGATAAAATAGTTTTTTTCGATGAAAAAACTCAATACAAAACTCCCAGATGGGATTTAAAATAAAATCCTTAAAAAACCCTAGGGGTTTTTTTAATGTCATTTTATTCAATTTTGGACGCTAAAAATTCCCTCGGATTTAATATACCCTTGATTTTCAGAAAGCCTTCGTACATTTCCCCAAAAGCGCCGTTGCCCAAAGCAAGGGACAGGGTTAGAAGAATTATGTTCGGGATTGGAGTTTGGTTTCAATCGTAAAAAACGGGTTAGTAAAAAAATGCGAGGCATCTGAGGGGTTAGATTTCTATGGGGGCCTCAGGGCTCGGTTTTTTGGGTCCTACTCTTTTTTGATATATATAAACGTCGGGGATGGGGAATTGTATCTAAAATTTCGAAGTTTCAAAACCCCCAAAATTGGGGGCGGTAAACTTTTTAACTAGAGAAAACTGCGAAACTAATACAAATGATCTCAAAAAACTATCAGATTGGAGGAAAAGGCTTTTAAAAATAAATTCCATAAATGTAGGTAATGCTATAGGAAACGAAAACCCTCAAAATATATTACAAAAAAAATCTTAAGAAGTAGGGAAAGGGGAAAAGGATTTGGTGTATCACAGTAAGATCTAAAAAACAATTGCATTGCCTCGCCAGTAAAAACGAAAAATAGGGTGTTGGGCTTTAAAACGTAATTTTTGAACAAGACTCCGAAGAAATGAAAAATTTATACAGTCCTTTGGTTAGGCCGCACTTGGAATATGCCGTTCAATTCTGGTCGCCCGTTTCGAAAAAAGTCAACCCAAATTGGAATCAGTGCAAAGAAAAGGCCCAACCAAACAAATTCCATTCTTGAAATTCATTTTTGAAAAGAGACTGCGGAAATTTTAAAAGTTTTTTCCTTTAAAAGGGTTGTAGATCCTTGGGGGCTTTTATAGAAACCCTTTTAAAACCTAAAAGGTTTTTATGTCATTTAAACAAGAACCTAAAGGGGTTTAAAATCAAGTGCCAAAAAAGAAATAACGGTTTTAAATAAACGGTCAACGTGCATCACCAAATTTTGTAAAAATTTTTCAATGTTAGAGTCGTTGATCGTGGAAAAAGTTTCAGCAATGTTGCGAGGCCAACCAATAAACATTCAAAAAAAAGATTTGACGCGCACTGCAAAGTAAATGGGGGGGATTTATATTTCGAATTGTATCTATCCCCCCCCCTATCGATTACTTGTAGTGGTAGTGGTAGTTGTAGTTATATTTTTCATACCTATCATTCTTACTATGAAACTTCCATGTTTCCTATCTTCTTTAGGGACATGGTATCATTTTCCAACTGTTTTCTTACAAGGAGTTGATAGGTAGTAGTATGTAGTTCAGCAGGATACCCTCACTATGGACCAATAGGTTCCTGGTGTCTGTTATTCCTAGGGTAATTCCTATGTAATCCCTCCTCTCCTCCTCCTTTCCCCTCCTCCTCCCTCCTCCTCCCCCCTCCTCCCTCCCTCCTCCTCCTCCTCCTCCTCCTCCTCCGCCTTCCTCCTCCTCCTCCTCCCTCCTCCTCCTCCAAGTACAAAGGTATTACCTCAGCTCATTAACCTTTCAGGAATGCGACATTTTGGTCGCGATAAATAATACGAAAATCAATAAAAGTCCTGGTCCTGATAAAATTTCGCAACGCATATTAAAAGAAGCAAAGAACGAAATAGTAGAACCACTTTCCATCCTATTTAATAATTTTTACTCACCGGAAATGTACCGTGCAAATGGAAACTAGCTAATATCACACCCATATTTAAAAAAGGAAGCAAGTCGCAGCCCGGAAACTATCGCGCAATCAGTTTAACATCAATCAATCAATCAATCATTGGGGACATACGCCAGGGGGCGCGTCGCCTCGACCACCCTACGACGCCACTCCCGGGGGTCACCACGCGCGAGTTCCCATGCAGGCTCCTTTCCCATACCAAGCAGCTCTCGACAAGAAACATCAAAATTTCCCCCGCCACGAGCCTTTTGGGCGCCCCCTTTGGGCCCCCTCCACGCCGGATTGTCTCTTACAGATACAACCCGATGGGAAGGATCGGTTTCAGGGTAGCGTGCCACATGGGCCCCTATAGCCGAAAATTTGGCGCTGACGGACTATGCAGGGAATAAGCCTCGATTCAGTCTCACGGGGCAATCGCTGATTTGACACGTATCATCCCAGCGATACCCCATGATTCTGCGAAGACACTTATTACCAAGGCATTGATTCGTCTCTTCAAGTCACTATTTAGTGTCCATGTCTCACAACCATAGCGTAAGACAGGGATCACAAGCGGACTAGAAGATCCGGATCTTTGTCCTCTGCCACAGGTACCGACAATGCCAAATACTTCCCCTGAGCGAGTCCATAACACCGTGGGCTATGCCAATCCGCCGTAAGACTTCTTGACGTGACCCACCGTCATTATGGACTGCACTACCTAGGTATGTATAACTTTCCAAGATCTCAATGTCCTCGCCACACGCATGAACAGACTGTACTGCTTCATCTAGTAGGTCTCCAAACACCTGGACCTTGGTCTTGAGCCAGGAGACCTCAAGTCCCAAAGGCTGTGCCTCCTCGTGCAGCGCCTCGAGATCCATCACCAGGACCTCCAGCGACTCAGCAAAGATTACTGCATCATCGGCAAAAACAAGATCAGTGATCTATGTGTAGCCGGCGGATGCTCCACAATCACTTTGATCTACAACCTTGTCCAATACCCAGTCCATACAAGCGTTGAAAAGTGATGGGGCAAGGACGCACCCTTGCCTCACTCCTGTATTCACAGGGAAGAAGCTGGATACACCTGCCCCACACTTCGCAGCACTCGCAGTCCCAGAATACAGACCAGCTATCAAACCAGTAGTCCTTGCAAGAATCCCTCAAAGTCGCAGAAGATCAGAAGTGAAAGATAGTGAAAGAAGCAGAAGATCCCAAAATGACTCACGATGCACTGAGTCAAATGTCTTCTTGAGATCAACATAGGCTGCAAGCATCCCCTGTCGAAACTCACGTCGGCGTTCCCCCAGGATACGAAGCGCTAGGATACGGTCCGTTGTTGACTTACCAGGCGTGAACCCAGACTGCTGAGGTCTCTGATGCTTCACCAGATGACAGCGAATACCTGTCAGCAATAGATGGGCAAGCACCTTGCCGGGTACGCTGAGCAGTGTAATACCGCGGTAATTGTTGCAGTCCTGACGGTCCCCTTTCCCTTTCCAGATAGGGACGACCAGCCCCCTTTACCAGTCAGGAGGAATGGTACCTGATTGCCACACGGCAGTCAGGACAGCATACAACCCGCGGATCATGGCCTCACCCCCAGCTTTGTGGAGCTCCGCACTGATATTACAAACACCAGCTGCCTTTCCACCCCTCAACTTTGCTACAGCCTCTCTGACTTCGTCAGGAGAGGGTGCGGTTTCGTCAAAGGGAGGATCGGCATCCACTGCCTGTAACCCAGTGGTGTGAAGAAGTTTAACATCAGTTGCTGGAAAATCAATGGAATCCATCATAAGAGACAAAATCGTTAAGTTCTTAGAAGAAAAATACATAATTAAGAATTTGCAGCATGGATTCAGAAAGAAACGCTCATGCCTCTCAAACTTAATTGATTTTTACAATAGTGTATTCAAAATGTACGACAACACGAGGGCAGTAGACGTAGTTTACCTCGATTTTCAAAAAGCTTTCGACAAGGTTCCACATAAGCGTTTCATTAGCAAAGTAAAAGCTCATGGTATAACAGGCCATCTTTCGAATTGGATAGAAAACTGGCTGTCAAATTGTTAACAAAGGGTGATAATAAATGGTATTTCTTCTGACTAGACCAGTGATAATAGTGGCGTTCCTCAAGGATCAGTACTCGGACATATCCTGTTCTTAATATATATATAATGACCTTGACGAGGGACTCACATGAAGGATATCGATATTTGCTGATGACACTAAAATCACAAACACAGCTTCTACAAGATCTCAGCGCCAACTCATACAAAACGACTTGAACACGCTAACATAACACTGGCCAAGAAAGTTTTTTCATCAGAGATAATATTGTGTGGCTTGGATAACATTTTTGACGCTGATTCCAAAACTGCAATTGGATTTTCTCTAGCACGTATAGTTTTTATTATGAAGGCATATATATAAATACACAGCTTTAACCATTTTATATAGGCAAAGTACTACTTTTTTCAACATTTTATTGGGTTTATCTTATGTATTTCTTAGTTTTACGGGTAATATATGGGCAAAAGTTATAATGTTTAAATATTTGATAGGGTTTATCTTGTCTAGTCTTGTCTATTCTGGTCTATGTATTAATTTATCTATTTATTTTATCTGTTTATTTCTCTATTTATTTCAGGCATCTTATCGTACGTCTGGCAACATGCGCAATTTATATCTCCCGTCCTTGAGAACAGCGTGCACATTCTGCCTCTGGCTACTGTCGTGTGAAGTGCTGTGCTGATGTTAATTCGTTTCAATCATTTGTCAAATCAATCAGAGCCTCGAGAATGTAGAACACCCAGAAAAGTTTTTTTTATGTATTGGAAATTTCCAACTAAACACAACGACGAACTTTTACAACCGACCTTAAGAAATATAAAAGCTATACTTTGATTGCCACCTAGGTCCCCAAATAAGCCATGGGCCCACAAAAATTTGTTTTTTCTTGTTCAAACTGATTACGCGATTGGTAACAAAAAGAAAAGTTTCAATCCGTTTGCCATACCCATGAAGGGGGGAGTCGAGAGATCATCATGAAGACTGTATTTTTGTAGTGAAAAACATAATGGGGTTTCCTAAAAAGAACAAAAACAAGTTTTGTTTACCCAAACCATGGATTCCCGTAGACCAGTGAAACATGGGGGAAAAATTGCCTTTCCCAATTCCCCAATGATGGTGTAATTCTACGAAATACATGGGGTAATGAAGGTGAAATTGGGGGGTTTCCCCGGACCGTCTGCAGATCCAGTTTAAACAATCGGAAGGTATACTTTTTGGGCCCAAAAGCTATTCACCAAAGGACATTTAAATATCTTTTTTAAGACTTGTCACTGTCTAAAGGAAAGCAGAGCCTACCTAAAAGACAACGGAAAAAATTTATTTTGAAAAAAATGTTTGGGGTCAGTTACTCCAAGGGAATTTTAATTTAGCAACTTTCTTTTACCGTAGAGGGTCCCTCTCCCTATTGCCATGATAAAATGGACTATTCACGACTTGTCTCGACGTATGTGGCATCTGCGGGCGCTTTTCATTGATTCATCGCAGAGAAGCCAAAAGCCTTCTTCGCTAATGAAATGTAAAGCCCTCCACCCCTTTTTGTCTTCTGCCATCTAAAAAGACATATACAATAGGATATTCTACTTAAAGCAATCCAATACGACAGTCATCATGGAACCTTTGGGGATATTTTTAAAGTTATAATTATGTTAAGGGTATGCAAGCAGGTTTTCAAAATAATGTTGTTTCCTTTTCCTGTGGGACAGCCCGGCCCACAAGGGAACACTACAAAAAAACGGATGGCCAAAAAGGTCCACTTTTCCCCCCAGGAACAAGCAGTGTCCGTCTGTCCCTTTAGTTGTCCCCAAAAATCTTCCCACCACCTCTCCCTTAAATTGTTTTAATGAAGAATTTTGTTAAAACAAAGGGGGAGAGTCAATTTCCCAAAGGTTCCAAAACCTTTCAAGAAATTTCCGAAAGTTATTTAGCAAAATTTAAAAGGGGGAAATTTTTTTTGGGCACAAATTAGGGGGGTTTTAAGGATATGGAATTCAACGGGCCCCAGTCCGCTGGGAATTAAAGTTTGCTGGCTTTCAAAAGGGTAGCGCAAAATTTTGGGGAATAACAAAATCCATGCATATAAGATGGAGTTGAGAAACTCCCCGATGCTTTTTAAAGAAGGAGTGTCGAATTCTTTAAAAAAAACACTTTCCCGCTTTCCCTTTAGATTTTTTTTCCGAAAAAACCCTTTGGGGCAGTGAGTAACGAGCAAGGGGAACGCTTTCACCAAAACTTCAGACTATGGAAATTCGCACCAAGGTTTGGACGAAAGCTGATTGGGGTGACCATTGTTGGATTTGTATCGTGAAATCCCGACCAAAAATTTAAAGAAAAGGTACTTCAAAGCTTTTAAGTTTTGTACTGTGTATTTCTTTCTTTACAAGTATGTTTAATGCTTTGATGATTAAATTTTTGGGGTTTCAAACTTGCGTTTTATTAATTAGTGTTATTTTTTTAGTCTTACAAGTAATGATTTGATAAATGTCATTTATTTTCACCCGTAGATTTTCATAAAATTACGATGATTTTATAAAATAAAAAAAATAAAATTTAAAAAATTACTGCTAGAAAAAAACGAACCAGATTTGGAAAACAGCTCAAAAAAACGTTCGGAAAAGTTTTTTATGTCTGGATGTGAAAAATATTTGATTTTTTTAAACCGTGAAATTTTTAAAAAAATTCAAATTAATTTCATCTTGACAAAGGGCATGTATTACTAGGGAAATAACGACCCTCAGGAAAGTTATGATGAACGATTTTAAAAAAAAATTTTAAAAAGAAAAAGGGTTTAGGCGTTAAATCTCGAAAGATCCAAACCGAAAAACCAAATTATGAGGTAGTAAAGACTGCAAATATTGGGGCTTTTTTGGGACGCTTTTTTTTCAAATCTGAAAAAGGATACGCACTCTTTTTTTTTTACTCGCTGTTCGCCCCCCTGTGGAATACTGTATGCAGTTTTTAAATTTATTTATGGTCACCTTTTTTTAAAAAGCAGGGAAAACAAAAAAAATCCGCGCAAGTTAAACCAAAATATACCTAGATTGCGTAACAAACGTACGAAAAACGGCTCAAAGAACTTAAATTTTCCGGGTTTTAAAAAAAATGAAGGATAAGAGGGCCTCATCGAAATCTTTAAAACTTTATGGATTTACGAACGTAGTCCCAAAAA
>JACEEZ010018017.1:50000-52500 GCA_016584305.1 Chionoecetes opilio
CATGTGTGTGTGTGTGTGTGATTGGTGTGTGTGACGGTTCTCAGCTTCTCTCTCTGTAATCCAGGGAAGAAGACTAAAGCGATAATCATGTCTAGTCTGGTCTACCATGGACGGCGAGGAGGAGGAGGAGGAGAAGAAGGAGGAGGAGGAGGAGGAGGAGGAGGAGGAGGAGGAGGAGGAGGAGGAGGAGGAGGAGGAGGAGGAGGAGGAGGACAAAGGGATGGAAGTTATAGCCAGCAGACATGGGGGGTGCCACGTGGATGGCACGGGGGTGGAACTCGCAGCTCATGCAGATTGAATACGGATTAAGACGTTCCCAGCCAGCCACACAACGTCAACAGTCCCATCAGTATGATGGACAGATGCAGGGATTGACGAAAGAAAATCAGCTGTGCCCGTGAGTGACAGCCACAGGGGTGCCATCACTGCCATGGGGGTGAAGGGTAATCTTTTCCATTTTCTAATGGTAAATCTTATTTCATGTAGGAGTGGGGATGAAAAGGTGAATAATTTAGAATGGTCAAAATATTTCCCTCATTATTATCATTATACAAAATGATGTATCAATCAAGACTGTGCATAATCTTGAGATTAATTTTAGTTACAAACATCCTTAATATGCAAAATTTCCAGCATGTGAATTTTTTTTTTTTATAATTTTGCATAAATTGTCTACTCTGTATTTCATGTGTGTATTTTATTGCTCTCTGGGAGGACGGGGTGCCATGATTAGGTCCCGCCCCGGGTGCCATATATTCCAGGAACGCCCCTGGCTATAGCAGGAATAGGAGGAAGACGAAACTTAGGAGACAAGAAATTTGAGGAAGACAAAAAAATAGGGAGAAGGAGGAGGAGGAGGAGGAGGAGGAGGAGGAGGAGGAGGAGAGGAGGAGGAGGAGGAGGAGGAGGAGGAGAAGGAAGAGCCACGTACTGAAATCAGACGAAGGCGAGAAAGCATTAGACTTGCCTTTGACGGATCCTTGTGTTCCTTCCCCGCTGCCTTCATGCAAATTCGGCAACATGTTGGCAATACTGTATTGTTCCCCCTTTCTGGCTCATGTGTTATTCACCGTGTCCTTGATCACGCGCAAGACTTGTGATCGCCAGCTTAGTCACCCTACCCGATCTTTAGGTAATGGTGGGACCTCACATACCACATGCAACTCATCCCTTTAGCTCAAGAGGAATAGTATCTGTTCGCTTTTGTAAGTGAAAAGTTCAGTCTTGAGAAGGGCTCGAACGCGAGATTACAATATATAGCGCAAAGATGTTATTTACTTAAGCAGGGAACAGCTGTGTGTGTGTTGTGTGTGGTGTTGTGTGTGTGTGGGTGTGGTGTGTGGTGTGTGTGTGTGTGTGTGTGTGTGTTGTGTGTTGTGTGTGACTGTGTGTGTGTGGTGTGTGTGCTGTGTGTGTGTGTGTGTGTGTGTTGTGTGTGTGTGTGTGTGTGTGTGTGTGTGTGTGTGTGTGTGTGTGGCGTGTGTGGTGCGTGCGTGCGTGCTGCGTGCGTGCGTGTGTGTGTGTGTGTGTGTGTGTGTGTGTGTGTGTGTGTGTGTGTTGTGTGTGTGTGTGTGTGTGTGTGTGTGTGTTGTGGTGTGTGTGTGTGTGTGGTGTGTGGTGTGTGGTGTGTGTGTGTGTGTGTGTGTGTGTGTGTGTGTGTGTGTTGTGTGTGTTGTGTGTGTGTGTGTGTGTGTGTGTGTTGTGTGTATGCTAAATTCCCTCCGCCGGTCTTTTCCCTCACAAAAATACAAACGATTTCATAGCATCCATAAAATAAAATACATACATGTGTAGCATATTGGCATCCATACTCACACTTCCTTCCTGTATACACACATGTTACCCGAAGGTCTGTGTGGATATTCATGTCATTTAAGTTAAGTTAAGGCACCGAAAGGGAATATAGACGAAGAAAATGTTTATCTGCAAGTAAAAAAACAACAAAAAAAAGACGAAAATAGTCACCATTGCATATCGAGGCTGGAGGCGGCTTAGGAGGGAGGGGGAGGAGGAGGGGGGGGGAGGAAGGGTACCAGTCATGTGTCAAGGTCAATGGGAGGGGAAGGGGGGAAGGGGGTGATAGGCTGGCATTGCTTCCTGTCTGCTGATGATATGGAAGAGCAAGAAGGGAAGGGAAACGCGGTACAGGTCTAGATGGCAGATAAAGGGCAGGATAAACAAACGGAAGAGAGGGGGGAAAGGGGGGCAAGGTATAAGGGACGGGAGTCTAGAGGTCAAAATGGTGAATAAGGGGAATGTAGAACGAACGGAAGGGGGGGGGGAGAAAGGGGGGAGGCATGGCATAAGGATGTCAGGCTAAGGATAAGGATGCGGAAGGAGGGTAGGATGAGGGGCTGCCGCGGCTCCTTCCTTATCCTATAAATCGCTTCTGCTTCGAACTGGTCTGCTTATCGCTAAAGGAAGAGAAGGAGGAAAGGGATGGCGAGGCGGAGGAAGGGAGAGAGGAGGAGAGAACAGAACACCTGCGACGCCACGGCCA
>JACEEZ010018017.1:55000-87500 GCA_016584305.1 Chionoecetes opilio
TTATGTCCAGATGGCATCAGCCAGGCATTCACTGCACACTTGAAGATGTGGAGTGTGGCGGCCTGGTGCATGTCAGTCTGTCGCACTACACGGTTCCACAGTCTGCTGTATCGCGGCAGGAAGGAGCGGAAATAGGTCGCTGTCCTGGCGAAGGGAACAATGAGTAGTTGGTCCCTCTTGTTGGCGTCCCTGGTGGAGTATGGGTGAGGTGTCGCCCACGGCTGCCGGAGTATAGCGAGGTGTGGGGCGCCCTGCTTGAGGATTTTGTACGTGACGCACAGGCCGGCCACGTCTCGCCTGTGCTGTAGGGGCTGTAGGGGGGCGAGCTGCATGTCTGGTGCTGCCTTCAGGGAGATGAGCCGCTGGGCACGGTTTTGTACCTTGTCTAGAAGACCAAGGTACGAGGGGGGGCAGGATGACCAAGTCAGGGGGGCGTACTCCATGAGGGAGCGGACTTGGGCCGCATAAAGGGTTGTGACACCCCGAGCGTCAAGGAGGTGGGAGACGCGCCTGACGCAGTTCAACCTGCCTGCGGCCTTAGAGGCTGTCTTCCTGACGTGGCTGGTGAAGGAGAGGGTGCTGTTCACCTCAACGCCGAGAATGTTGACCGCCGGCTGCAAGGGCAACACCTTCCCGTCCAGAAGAATGGGTGGGATAGGGGTGGCTGGGGGGTGATGTCGCCGGGAGATCAGCATGACCTGTGTTTTGTCCTGGGCGAGATCAACCTGCCACCGTCGTCCCCATGAGGTGATGGTCTCCAACACTTGGTTGACTCTCTCTCTCTCTCTCTCTCTCTCTCTCTCTCTCTCTCTCTCTCTCTCTCTCTCTCTCTCTCTCTCCCAAAATTTATGACCTGCACTGTATATGTTTATTCTTAGGGTGATGATGATGATGATGATGATGATGATGATGATGATGATGATGATGATGATGATGATGATGATGATGGTGGTGATTTCCTTTCCATAAGGAGATCACCTTGGAAGATACCATACATCTTTGTTGTTAGATGTATGGTATGAATGATGATATAAGAAAAAAGAAATGAAAAGAAATGAGGTTAGGTAAACACGTAGGTGAGGTTGAAATAGTGAATAAATAAATAAAACGATGATAATAGTAATAGGTATTATTGGTGACGTAAAAATGAGTCTACAGGAAATAGTGTTAAGTCCAGGGATACAGACGTGTGGATAAGAAATAATAGTAAATCAACGACTTAGACAAGAGTGAAGGGATAATCTAAGAGGAAGGAAAACGGTATCGATGTATTAAAAGTTATGAAAATGCAAATCTTTTCTTCTTGTTTTTCAATGTCAGTGAATGCATTTCCTCTGCTCGTGGCGCTCCTAATACTGATCTTCATTTTGTTTGATCTATTTTTCATTCCTACTTCCACACTTTTCGCAACACTACGCCCTCGCATAATTCTTTCCACAAGCATTCAAGTCTATCACTCCATTAATTACCCTGAGGAACAAAGTGAGGATGGAAGTTTCTTAACGAAGGAGACTGGAATCGCTTAAGACACGGATCTGTGCATCTCTCTGAAAACCGTTCCATGAGAGACTTTTGACGCTCATCGCAAAAGAAAGCTTAATAGTATTATTTTTTTGACCACTAAATAATATAAGCCTAAGATACTTCAAGAAAATATAGAACCAATGTATTGGATCTTATCATTCATTACATCAGAAAATCAATAGATGACTGAAATTAATCGCAAGCTTGAGTTTTATGATGGAATTGTTTATGACCACCAGTTTTAATGCTGCCTGATGCAGCATTAAAACGGCTTTGCATTTAAAGGACATTAGTTAAGCTCCATCTGATATAGTAGATAGGCGTAATTAGGGTCTATCGACGCGTCATATGACTGTAAAAGTAGCAACAGAGGAGAATTATGCTAAGCTAGATTAAAGAAATATATAGTTTGGGATACTTTAATCACTTGATCGGTTGTTTTGTTCTAGTGGGAAGGAGTGCAGTTCAGGCCAATATAATTTTAAATGCAGTTATATGGAGTTTACGATAATGACTACAAAATGTCACGACTACCAACAGCTCAAAGTTACAATACCGATTAAGACAATTATGCAGCAGTTCCTTGTAATAATGTTGTGGAAAATTGAAGCTCCAACAAACATTATAAGCAATCTCTATTTATCTTTTTTTTTTCAATATATGCAACGGGACATGAAGTTTTGAGTATGAGAGATAAGCATTATCAAATATTTCCCAGTCTTTATATTAGATAAGGAGAGATAAGGAACATGGGCGTCCTGGTATTGTTATCATTCATATGTATACCACGCCTTATATTTGTGGCCGGAAATGGAGGAAGGAGAGGAATGGAGGATGAGGAATGAGTATAAGGATGAATGAGGATGGAGGAATGAATGGAGGAAAAGAAAACAGAGGCCATGAATCCTTTTCCAGAAGAGGAATTAACACCCTTCGTCCACCCTTTCTCGTGCATATTTCCAGCTTCATCAAGGAGCGAGCACCTGAGGGAGACACCTGTGCCTACCTGAACCCCGCCAGGACCCTAAGACCCCTGCAGGATGGTGGAAAAGCTAGCAATCCTTCACAAGCTTAACACACAAACACCAGCGATAACAGAGACTAAGCATGGCATGGCGCCTGTACACTACTGCAACCTTTACCGTGCCATGCTGCACCGTCCTCACCTTACCTCAACACCTCCAGGGCCCCCCAACACCACACACCTTCCTTCAACACCACCACAAGGGCCCACAACACCACACACTCTCCTTCAATACCACCACAAGGGACCCCCAACACCACACACCTTCCTTCAACACCACCACAAGGGCCCACAACACCACACACTCTCCTTCAATACCACCACAAGGGCCCACCAACACCACACACCGCCCCTCACTTCCCACACTCAACATTGGCTCACGACGCCATCCCTCACCCCGCAGAGCCTCCAAGTGTGAGTGACCTGCCTCCCTGCCTCCCTGCCTGCCTGCCTGCCTGCCTGCCTCCCTGCCTCCCTCAAGCTATGCCTCTCCCTCCCTGCCTCACGCTCCAGGGCTGCCGGCGGGAAGATGCACGGAGATGGAGCACCTCAACTCTGCTCTGTTATCCTCTCTTCCTGCCTCCTCTCTCTGGCTTTGCTGGTCTGAAGGGAAACTCCTCCTCCTCCTCCTTCAGGGTACTGGAGTTTTGGGGGTCAAGAGGAGGGTAACAATCAAATACTCTCTCTCTCTCTCTCTCTCTCTCTCTCTCTCTCTCTCTCTCTCTCTCTCTCTTCTCTCTCTTCTCTCTCTCTCTCTCTCTCTCTCTCTCTCTCTTCTCTCTCTCTCTCTCTCTCTCTCTCTCTCTCTCTCTCTCTCTCTCTCTCTCTCTCTCTCTCTCTCTCTCTCTCTCTCTCTCTCTCTCTCTCTCTCTCTCTCTCTCTCTCTCTCTCTCTCTCTCTCTCTCTCTCTCTCTCTCTCTCTCTCTCTCTCTCTCTCTCTCTCTCTACTCTCTCTCTCTCTCCCCTCTCTCTCTCTCTCTCTCTCTCTCCTCTCTCTTCTCTCTCTCTCTCTCTCTCTTCTCCCTCTCTCTCTCTCTCTCTCTCTCTCTCTTCTCTCTCTCTCTCTCTCTCTCTCTCTCTCTCTCTCTCTCTCTCAACACTATCCTAAGTTATGACCCTCCTAGGCCCTATTCCCATTGCACCTCTCTATATTAAAAGGTAGTCAATTTCTTAGGTCTTTTATCTTCACTTCGTACCTATTATCCTAACCTTCCCATCCTCCTCATCATCATCCTTCCCCTCATCCTATTCTTTCTCCTCCTATTTCCATCTATATTGAACGATCGGTGTGGAAATATGCTTGACTTTTAACATTAAAAAAAAGTGACTACTCTTGAAAACAAAAATGTGGCAGCAGACAAGATTTAAACCTGAATCGTAATGTATATTTGTTAGTAATTACCATAAACATTCTTTTAATTATACATAAAGTTATCCGTCCCTATAATGTTAACAAGTCTACTACTGGCTCAAACATGTAACATAATGCTCTCTGAAGGGATATAACACTTGTTTAGCCCCTTTCTAAGCTTATTAAGAAAGAGGAATAGAGATTAATAGGTACTGTACATACGTGAAGAAATAAAAAGTAAATTAACAAATGCCTAACGTTACCTTAGAGAAAATGTTATATGGTAATAGTGCTCTCTCTCTCTCTCCCCTCTCTCTCTCTCTCTCTCTCTCCTCTCTCTCTCTCTCTCTCTCTCTCTCTCTCTCTCTCTCTCTCTCTCTCTCTCTCTCTCTCTCTCTCTCTCTCTCTCTCTCTCTCTCGTTGTTTTAATATCCGTTTTCTCTCCATTTAAAAAAATCTTTTTATAGTATATACGCAATACCATTAATCCCATTTATCACATATATTGGCATTTTTTTAATATCCAGTGCCGGCCATCTATCCCTTTCCTGCCTGCCTTCACCCTTTCCTTGACCACCATCACTGCCTGCATCCCTAACCCATATCCTCCTCTTCCTTAATTCCCCTTTTACTAATATTTCTTCACCACTTCCTCCTTCACTACTTCACCTATCCACCCTTTTCCTTTGCTCCTTTCTTCCCTTTCTTTGCCGTCACGCCTCTCTTCACCCTCTGCCGCAGCGGATTACACGCCCTTGTCCGCACATCGAAAGGGCCCAAGATCCCTGTGCTTTATGGTGGAAAATTGTCGAGACCAAACAAATCGGTCGATCTTTTAAAATTCATGGAGTCATTTATATTCAAGCGCAGAGGAGGAAACAAGAGAGAACCCAGACCTTCAACCTCTCAGGACCATCAACCCTTGAACCTCATATCACATCCCTTCCTTCCATCCACCCACTAACCCACCCAACCCACCCATGAGGTCTTCTTCACAAAGGAATTAAGGAAGTGTTTATTTCTCTCCTGCCCTCCCTCGGGTTTTCCTCAGGACTTATGACACGTTGGGAGTCTTTTTATCAGCTGTCTTGGTCTTCGATTTTTGGCAGGGTATTGTATAAGACGCTTTGTCACAGTAAGAGAAAGTAGATAAACCTTTTGATGTGTTGTTGTTTTTATATATTATATGTTATGTGTTTTGTATTGCTTATAATTTTGATGTCTAGACACCCACCCACACCCACCCACCGCCACCACCAGATAACGGGAGCTGCCTCTGTAAGTTGTGCACTCTCAGAAATAAGGGGTACATTAAGGGTCGAATTGTTACATCGCACTATCACTACCCTTTTTAAACCCTATGTCCAGGCTGGAGGGTAGATGCTGCCGATTATACCCTTCATCTACCCTTTATCTACCCTTTTTTAGACGAGAGGGTTGGAAAAGGGTATATTTGCGTCGATCCGAAAGGGTATATTTGTAAGGGTAGAAAAAGGGTAGCAGTATTTCATCACTACAAACACCCTTTTTCTACCCTTTTCCTACCCTTTTTTTCTGAGTGTGTGTTGTCCCTCCCGCCCTCTTTCTCTCATAGTCCCCCTCTTTTCCCTCTCTCTCTCTCTCTTACCCTCTTACTCTCCTACTCTCCTTATTTCCTACTCACTCCCCCTTTCCATTTAACTATCCATCTATCCCTCCTAACTCTCCCTCTTTCCTCGAATTTTCCTTATTTTTCCTTTCACCTTCTAACTCAGTCTTTCCCTGTCAACCCTCCCTCTCACTCTCCCTCTTGCCAACCTTCCATTCATACTCTCTTACTCTCGAAAAACTACTTATTTTTCCCTTTTTTTGTATAACTCCCTTTATAATTTTCACCGGAGTTTTCTCTTCACTAGCTCCCCCCAAAAACATGAAGAAAAAATACACGCTGACCATGAACACACACACACACACACACACCACACACACACACACACACACACACACACACACACACACACCACACCACACCACACCACATCACATCACACCACACCACACACACACACACACGCACACGCACACACACACAAACTACCTCATCCTCCTCTGAACTACCTATTGGACAGTAGGAAAGTGGAAGTGGGCGTTAAAGGCGAAAATTTAGGTATAAAAAAAGGGTATAACGAACTGAACTGAAACTGGACATAAATTAGAGATAGGGAATAA
Source organism: Chionoecetes opilio (assembly GCA_016584305.1). Taxonomy (NCBI): domain Eukaryota; kingdom Metazoa; phylum Arthropoda; class Malacostraca; order Decapoda; family Majidae; genus Chionoecetes; species Chionoecetes opilio. Next base: position 61,108 of record JACEEZ010018017.1, read on the forward strand.
GAAAAAAAGTAGAGAAAAAAAGGAAGGAGCAAAAAAAAGTTAAGATGAAATGAAGTAGTGAAGGAACAAAAAAGATGAGAAATGAGAGAAACGGGAGCAAACACATGGAGCAAGAATCATGCAAATGAATATGGAAATAGAACAGAAAAAAAGGTTGATAGGGGGAACGAAATATTCCAAAACTCGCTGTGACGAAGACGTAAAGGTTTCTGTACCTGGCGTAGGAGGAAGAGGAGAAGGAGGAGTGGGAGGAGGAGAATGAAAAGAAGGGCTAGGAGGAAATGGAGGTGGATGAGTGGAAGGAGGAGAATGAAAAGGAGGGCTAGGAGGAAATGGAGGTGGATGAGTGGAAGGAGGAGAATGAAAAGGAGGGCTAGGAGGAAATGGAGGTGGATGAGTGGAAGGAGGAGAATGAAAAGGAGGGCTAGGAGGAAATGGAGGGGGATGAGTGGAAGGAGGAGAATGAAAAGGAGGGCTAGGAGGAAATGGAGGTGGATGAGTGGAAGGAGGAGAATGAAAAGGAGGGCTAGGAGGAAATGGAGGTGGATGAGTGGAAGGAGGAGAATGAAAAGGAGGGCTAGGAGGAGGAAATGGAGGGGGAGTAAGAGGAGGAAGGAGACAAAAACACAAACTATAGCAACTTTTGATTTGATCTTAACTCATCTTGACACTGTTTGCCCGCCCGACCGCCTCCTCCTCCTGACCTACTCCAACACCATTCACTTCTAGATTTCACGCCCAATTCTATCATTCTCACTTTGCACACACACACACACACACACACACACACACACACAAAAAAAAAAAATTCCCATTCCGACTCCTTTACGTGATCAATTCTCGTGTAAAGTACTTGGGTTTACTTCTAGGCCAGTGTTGTCAATTCGTAGGAAATTCCCACAATTTTGTGGGAGAAATTTGCTTTTGTGGGAGCTCTTGTGGGAGGACATTTCAAACAAGCAATTTGTGGGATATCTTTGTGGGAATATTGATTTAACATGGATTTTTTGTGTTAGAATGTTATAATTCGTGTTGTTTCGCATGAATTAATCTATAAAGCACTGAAATAAATTATTAGATGATGTTGTAGAAGTACCCAACGACACGTGATACTTCTTGTAGCGGACGAGTCTGATTCCTGTACTAGCTACCCGTACGCGTCTCCACCCTCAAGTCTCAACACTGGGCTAAGCTGCTCAGGCAGTGTTGCCAGATGGTGAAATTTTTCAGCAGATTCTGGAAATCTGGTGAAGTTTCAAGCTTCCTGGTGAAAAAAAATTAAGAGTTTGGAACCAGACAATATTTGGTGTAATCTGGTGAAATTGTAGATGACCACTGTCATTATTTGATATATACAAATATCAAAATGCAACTAGAAAGCGCCCATACAAGGAACTAGCATTATATGCACCATCATGTTTCTCGTGTCCTGTCTCTAACGCAACTGTAGAACGTAATTTCAGCATAGTCACATATGTGTGGAAAACAAATACAGAAACTAAATGTCAAATAAAGTGCTTGATAGTATTGTACGCATTCGATCAAATCTGATAGTGAAGGAAATTTGTAGCACTAAATATGAAATTACTAGTGGAATGCCTGAACGATTCACATGTGATATGTATCAGAGCTAATTCATGCTTTAGCGAGCAAGAGAGGAACAAGATCTGCTACTTTTCTTTTCATATCAACGATAGGATTTGTTACTTTTTTGTGTGATTTTTGTTTGCTTCTTAGTTTTTCTTATTTAGAAAACGAATGACGGAAATAAATTCTTTTAATTATGAATTATATGTGTAATAATTTTCATTTACACATTTTGCATTATCATAACTGTTGGTGAGATCTGGTGAAATGTTGATGATTGTCTGGTGAAATCGGCATCATACGATCTGGTAGCACTGTCTGTGCTCAGCAGTTGAAAAGGAACGCTCTTCAGAGATAGACCACAACACTCTGCCAGTATTTAATCACTTTATATAGATAAGATCATTAAATAGTATGTGATTATAGCAGTTACCTGATGAAAATAATATGATGTAAACAATTGAACCTTACGGCCGGACTGTAATGTCCCGCTTTTTAAAAATTCTTTGATGAATGTCCCGCTTTTACAAAAATATATATATACGGTACCTATATAGGGGTGCGTACCGGTGTTCCCCGGTGCCGATGTTTCCCGTTATCTCTGTTAATTTTTTCAGCCCTTTTGAAACCTCTGAACCCAAAGTTTTTGAACCTCTTGAACATAATTTGTTAACACTTTAAACCTACATTTTTTGGACCCTTTGAACCTAAATATTTTGACCCCTTTGAACCAAAATTTTTGAACCCTTTGAGCCTAATTTTTTTTAACCCTTTGAACCTAAATGTCATTAACCCTTTGAACCTAAATTTTATGAACCCTTTTAACTAAAAATTAAAAACCCTCTGAACCTACATTTTTTTAACCCTTGAACTTAAGTTTTTATTAACTGAACCAAAATTTTAAAAACCCTCTGAGCCTAATTTTGTTGAAGCCTTTGAACCTAAATTGTTTGAAACCTTTGAACCTACATTTTTTTAACCATTTGAACCAAATTTTTAAAACCCTTTGAACCTAAATTTGTTTAACCCTTTGAACCATATTTTTAAAACTCTTTAACCTAAATTCCTTTAACCCTTTGAACCTATTTTTTAACCCTTTAAACCTGATTTTTTTTAAACCTTTTGAACCTACACTTTTTGAACCCTTTGAGCCTAAACTAACCTAAATATTGGCACCTTATAGATACCGGCGAATATCGGTACCTCTTAGGCGGGGAACATCGGTACCGGAAAACAAAGGTACCTCATAGGAGGCGGGGATCATCAGCACCGGGGAACAAAGGTACCTCACAGGAGGCGGGGAACATCGGTACCGGGGAACAAAGGTACCTCACAGGAGGCGGGGAACATCGGTACCGGGGAACAAAGGTACCTCACAGGAGGCGGGGAACATCGGTACCGGGGAACAAAGGTACCTCATAGGAGGCGGGGAACATCGGTACCGGGGAACAAAGGTACCTCACAGGAGGCGGGGAACATCGGTACCGGGGAACAAAGGTACCTCATAGGAGGCGGGGAACATCGGTACCGGGGAACAAAGGTACCTCACAGGAGGCGGGGAACATCGGTACCGGGGAACAAAGGTACCTCATAGGAGGCGGGGATCATCGGTACCGGGGAACAAAGGTACCTCACAGGAGGCGGGGAACATCGGTACCGGGGAATATCGGTACTAGGGAACATCGGGATGACCCCCCTATATACTAGTGCTCGCCAAAAAATATTTACCGGTTGACATCCTAAAGCCGCGGTCACATGAGCAATTTTTCCGTCAATATTCAGGCTGCAATTATTCAGCAAAGGCAACACCTTGCCGTGTTTTGGTCACACGGATTTTCAGAGGTAGCAATAATTTGAATGGCAATTTTGGCTTCTCAAGATGTATCTGAAGAAGCGTCTTTGGAAAAATAGGGAGAAATAGGGAGAAACTGGCTCACAAATAGGGTGGTGAATGATTGAAATGGATTCTTGTGTATGGGAAGTGCGTCAGACATAAAACATTCAACAGTCAACATCAAAGTGATCAATAATAAGTTGGTATCCCCTAAAAATTTTAGTTATTAATAGACCGTCAACAAGGAAAATGTATACCAGCCATAACTCATTTAAATTTTTCTTGGTGTTTTGTATCCTTCAAATCGCTTAAAAACACATACAAGAGTGTACAGGGCTTCACAATTCGTCTTGTAATCGGTTCTTGCCACTTTGTAGCTATGTATTTCAGCTTCTGTATATTGAATTAGAGCGTGCATTAAAAATTAATGTCAAATAATATGCATTGGTGGAAGAATATTGCAGCAATATGTCTTGCCGAAAGACCGACATGTTGGTCATCATAAATTGTCATTAGAACTCGCAATTATATCCGAGTTTGGGCCGCGTTTGCTTTGCCGGGTGTAATATTGCCAGAAAAATTGTCCGTGTGACCGCGCCTTAAGCCCCGTCCACACTACCACTCACCACCGTCGGCGCTTGCCGTCGGTGCTTGCCGACGGGAAGCGCCGTTGCCAGGGTTGTGTCCACACGAACGGTTTTGTTCGGCGGTCAGCGCGCTTCCTGATTTCAAAGTGAGAGTCATGTTTTCTGCATATCGTGTACTCTCACTCGAGATTATGAAATAACCACAGGAGGTTTAGAAAAACTGACCCAACTATCATCTTCATGACACATTTCTGCATATCATAAGCAAGAAAAATATACGAAAACCTTTTTGTGTATTCTAAAAAATATAGCAAAAAGAAATAGTGTATAAACATTTTTCTCACTTTGTTGTCTTCAACTCGCTGCAATTTCCCGACCATTTCTCCCATTTAATTTCTGATCACATATTCGTAATCAGCTGACTTTCTTGGTTCTGATGGTATACGGTACATAGCAATGCAAAAATATCTAGATAGTGAAAACTGCCGATAACTTGAAGCATGTGTTTGGCGCTGACCCGTGAGTGACGGGCATGCCCGCCCAATATTAAACCTGCTGAATGTTGGCGGGCAGCGCCGACGGTTACATTTTGCTCGTCGGCATCGTGTCCACACTGCCACTTTTGAGTGACGAACACTGTTCGATGGCAAGCGCCGACGGTGGTGAGTGGTAGTGTGGACGGGGCTTTACGCACGCAACTGCCTTAAACATCAATTAAAAACAACAGAATGATGTTATTAGAATTCATTGATCAGTTCTACTAATTTACAATATTATACAGTAATAATATGGATGAACTTGAAAATATGTAATGCAGTAAGTCTACTACTGTACTGCAGAAGAGAGGGAGGGGAAGGGAGAAGGGAGAAGGGGGGGGGGGGCTGAGTCGGAGTCGGTGGCGCAACCTTAAAATTTCCTGGAGTCGGAGTCGGAAGAGACTCCACACCCCTGTATATAAAATATATATATATATATATATATATATATATATATATATATATATATATACTAGCCGCAAAGCCGCCCTCCGGGCGGCCTTTTTGGCTAGCTCCTGCGGAGGGCTATTGGTGGGCCTTCGGCCCACCACCTGTGTTTGGTGGGCCGAAGGCCCACCAAACACAGACTCTCCAGATAGACCCATTACCCACCACCTCGGCCCACCAAACACAGACTCTCCTGAAATGTATGTATTCCCCCCACCCATTCACTCACCCATTACCCATCACCCCCCACCCATTCACTCACCCATTACCCATCACCACACACCCATTCACTCACCCATTACCCATCACCACACACCCATTCACTCACCCATTACCCATCACCCCCCACCTATTCCCTCACCCATCACCCATCACCCCCCCCCCATTCACTCTCCCATCACCCCACACCCATTACCCATCACCCCACCCATTCACTCACCTATTACCCATCACCCTACATCAAGGTTTCCTCAATTCGAGGTATCATTGTTTGCAGTTCACCTCACTTCTCGCCAGGTGGCCATAGTGTCGTCTCAAAAATATGTGGACAACTATAAATCTCTCAATACAAGAACATTTTTCTCTATGCATTTAACCAGTGCATTTTTCTCTTTCTTTTTATGTATGTTGGGTAATATATATAATATTTTTAAATTTAAATGATCAGCCGTACAATATCTACCCGCAGGACGCTGCTCGTTACCATGACAACCACACACATGTTTTCCTCTTAAAATTAGGTTGCCAAGTTGTGTCATTATTGTCGACATACTTCCTCTCTCTCTTCCTCTCTCTCTCTCTCTCTCTTCCTCTCTCTCTCTCTCTCTCTCTCTCTCTCTCTCTCCTCTCTCTCTCTCTCTCTCCCCTCTTATAGCTATTAACTGGTACTGTTCAGGAGACTTAAAATCTGAAATGAAATGAAATGAAATGAAATGAAATGAAATGATAATTAAACTTAAAATTTTTAATATGGTACTGGGGAGAGAGAGAGAGAGAGAGAGAGAGAGAAGGAGAGAGAGAGAGAGAGAGAGAGAGAGAGAGAAGAGAGAGAGAGAAGGAGAGAGAGAGAGAGAAGAGAGAGAGTTTATTAATATGTGAAAGGTAAGAAGGAAGGAAGGGAGGAGAGAAGGAGGGAGGAAGGAAGGAAGGAGGGGGAGTGGAGGTAACACGGCTCTCCTCCTCCTTTTCCTCCTCCTCCTCCTCCTACATACGATTTATTGTAATATAATAAATACTACTATTACTACTATCATTGGAGAGAGAGAGAGAGAGAGAGAGAGAGAGAGAGAGAGAGAGAGAGAGAGAGTTGGTCCAGTTAACACACAAACACAAGTCATCGTACTTCTAATGTTTACGGCCAGCCGGCACAGCCGTGACTTGCGGACTCTCGTGCGCCTGGCAGCGGGAAAGGCTGCGGCTGATGATTGCCACTGAAGCCGCAGCCTTTATAATGTATGCCATTATTTCAATAGTTCCAGACAATGACATGTGTTTTCCTTTCAGGAGTTGGCTCAATATAGTCCCTTGTTACATCTCATTGGCATGTCTGTAAGAACTGACTGTTTTAACATTGTAACAGGCCTCACTATTGGTATTTGTTAAATGTCCTTATAATTTTTTTAGTTTTCACACAACGATGAAATTCGTTTATTAATATTAGAGTATGCATATTATGATATACATTGGATACTAAAAACTTCATTGAAGTACAGCATCAACTGATAAACAAAACAATAAATATGCCTAACTGATTACTTTAAAGGACCTTGTCCTCATTTCTGAGAGACGACACTATGGCCACCTGGCGAGAAGTGAGGTGAACTGCAAACAGTGATACCTCGAATGCTCGAAACCCCCCTTTTTTTTTCTTCATTTCGGGGCAAATGGGGCTGCTAAAAAAAAAAAAAAAAAAAAAAATCGGATCATCTTATAAGTGGGTTTAAAAAACCTTTTCCCCTGGTCAACCTAAATTCCCAAAAACTGTGAAAAATATGAGGGGATTCCGCCACGGGGGGCGGCACCTCTCGCGGACGGACGGGACGACAAAACAGACAGGACAGACAAAAAAGGACACACACACACACACCTTTCGCTTATTTATTTATAGGAAAATATATTATACTGGGCCGAAAAGCCGCCCTCCGGGTGGCCCTTTTTGGGCTGCCCCCTGCGGGGGGTATTGGTTCCCCCCCCCCCCCCCCCCCCCCCCCCCCCCCCCCCCCCCCCCCCCCCCCCGGGGGCCCTTTTGGGCCCCCCAAAACCCACGGGACGCCCCAGATAGCCCCTTTCAAAGCTTTCCTAAAAATCAGATTTTATGATTAACGCCCCCCCCTTTCACATCAACCCAAGCCCTTTTCCTCCCCCATCCCCCTTTTCACTAAACCCCATTACCCATCCCCCCCCCCCTTTTCACTCCCCCTTTACCCATCACCACAGGGGCCATTCACTCACCCTTTTCCCCATAAACCCCCCATCTATTCCCCACCCATCCCCCCATCACCCCCACCCATTCACTAAACCCCTCACCCCCCCCCCATTAAACTCACCCATCCCCCCCCCCACCCATTTCACTAAACCCCACCCCCACCCCCATTACCCATCACCCCCCCCCTTTCACTCACCCATTCCCCATCACCCACAAAAGGTTTTCCCCTAAATTTCGAAACCCCCCACTTTTTTTCTTTTCCTTTGGTTTAAAAAAAAAAAAAAAAAAGTGACCCGGATCATCTCATAATGGGCAAAAACCCTTTCCCCGGGTTTGGGGAGCTGGCCCAAACCCGTGCCATGTGAGGAGATTGGGGCACGGGGGGCGGCACCTATCCGGACGGGGACAGACAGCCCAAGCCCGCCCAAAAACGGGACCCCAAAACACCTTTCCCGCTTGTTTATTTTATATATTAATATATATAATATATATATATAAATTTTATAATATATAATATATATATATAAAATTATTATATTTTATAATAATTAACGAAAGTTTTGTGTGTGTGGGGTTTTTGGGGTTTTTCCGCGATAGGTGCCGCCCCCCGGGGCCCCAATCCCACATAGGCACATTTTTGGGAAAACCAGCCCCGCCAGGGGAAATTTTTTTAAAGCCCATTATGAGTTTGATCCGATCACTTTTTTTTTTTTTTTTTTTTTAGAAAAGCCAAAATTTAACAAAAATTTGTGAAAAAAAAAAATGGGGGTTGCGGGGGAATTGGGGGGAAACCCGTAAAGTAGGGTGAGGGGTTTAATGGGGGGGAGTGAATGGGGGGGGGGTAAAAGGGTTTAATTGGGGTTGTGGGGGGGATGGGTGGGGAAAAGGTTGGTGGGGTTGGTAGGGGTAAGGGGTTGTTGGGGTGAAGGGTGAGGGAAATTGGGTGGGGGGTGAGGGTTTGATGGGGTAAAGGGAATGGGGGGGGGGTAATGGGGGGGGGGGTGTTTGGGTTTGGGGGAAAATGGGTGGGGGGGTGATTGGGTTGGAGGGAATGGGTTTGGGAGGTGATTTTGGTTTTTAAGGGGTGAAAAAAAAAGGGGAATGGGGGTTGGTGTGGGGGGAATGGGTAAAATTGGGGGAGGGGGAATGGGTTTGGGGGGGTGATGGGAAAATGGGTGAGTGAAGGGGTTTGGGGGGTTGATGGGAAAATTTTTTTAAAATACATAAAATTTTAAAATCCATGATTTAAGGAAAAGTTAAAAAGGGGGCTATCCGGGAAAAGAGTCTAAAAGGGTTGGAGACTCTAAAAACCCCATCTGGAGACCCTTTGGGGGTTGGGGGGGAAGGGTGCCCAATTCCAAAAAAAAAAATTTGGGGGGGGGAAAAAGGGGAAAAACCCAATAGCCCTCCGAAAGGAGTTAGCCAAAAAAGGTCCCCCCGGGGGCGGCTTTTGGAAAACATAATAATATAAAAAATTTATATTTTAAAATATATAAAATTATTCTATAATATTAAAATTATATATATATATTAATATATATTATTATATATATTATAAAATAATATTTTATAAAATTATATTATTTTATTTTATATATATATTTATATATATATTTTATATACTAAAATATTTATAATATTTTTTATTATATAAAATTAATATATATATATATATATTTTATATATATATATATCTAAAAATTATAAAATTTTAAAATCGTAAAAGGGGAATAGCTATTTCAGCGTTTTTAATTATCTTTTTAAAAGATTTTTTTTTTCTTTTGCCCTTAAGGGGTTTTTAACCCCTTTTTTTAATTTTTAATATTTTCGCCTTTAGCTTTGTCATTTTTTGTTTTGTACCCCGTTTTTGGGGTCTAAAAACCCCCCCTTCTTCAGCACCCCCCTTTTGTTGGAAGTTTTTTTTTCCCTCCCCAGGAGTTTTTTTATATATTTTTAAAATATATATATATATATATATTTTCAAATAAAATATTTTAATTTTATATATATATTAATATAAAAAATTTTTTTAAAAAAAATAAAATCCTACTATTTATAATTTTAAAATAATATTAATATCTAATAATAAAATAAAAAATATATTATAAAATATCTAATATTTTATTTTTATTTTTTTAAAATATTTTTCCCCCCTTTTATTTTTCCCCTTTACCCCAAATAAATTTTTTCCCCCCCCCCCCCTATATATATAAAATTAAAAATAAAATATTTTTTATATTTTTAAACTAATAATAAAAAATTATTTTATAATATAAAAATAATATATTTTTATAAAAATATATATATATTATATATTTTAAAATATAAATATAATAATATAATTTTAAATTTATATATATATAAAATATATATATATAAAAAATAAAATATTTTATATATTATATTTATATTTTTTTTTTATTATATTTTTATATATTATATATATATTACCTCTTTCTTATATACCAAAATATATATATATATATAAAAATTTTAAAAATTATCTATAAAATTATTTTATTAACAGTTTTTCCCCCAAAAATTTTTGTGGGTGTCGGACTTCCTGATCCCCCCTTTTTTCATTTTGGACCCCGCTCCTAAAAATCCCCAAACAAAATTTTCCCCTTTTAAACTTTAAAAAAAAATCAAGAAACTTTTTTTTAATTTTAAAGGACCTTTTAAAGTATTTTTTGATTGCTTTCCCCTTTTCTTCTTTATACATCCGCGGGCAGTTGGGAAGGGGGGAGTCTGCAAGTTTTTGAAGAAGGCCCCTTTGGGGGAGTTCCCCCCAACTTATTTCCAGTGAGCTTTTTAACTTCCCCAAACCGGGAACTTATGCCACTTTTTTGAAGCTTCTTTTAAATTTTTGGCCCAAAAAAAATTTTCAAATTTGGGTTAAAGTCAGGACTATTTGGGCCCCCCCCGGCCCCAGGTTCCCCAAGAAAAATCGATAGCACCCCAGGGTCCAACCATTTCCCTTAAGGGGCCCCCCGTCCCCCACTACCAACCCGCACGGCCCCCGAAATTAAAAAATTTAAAAAAGGGAAAATAAACCCCCAATTCCCCGCCCGTTTTTTGGGCCCCCCCGGGGCCCCCCCCCCCCCGGAATTGGGGGAAAAGCAACCCCGATTGTTTTCTAGCGAATTTTTTTTTTTTTTATTTCCCCAGTTTGTTGGTTTTTACCCCGCCCCCCCTTTTGCCCCCCCCCCCCCCCCTTTTTTATCCAAGGCCCCCCGGCCATCCCAAGGGGTTTATACAACCCGAAAATTTTAAAAAAAAACCAGGGAATGCCCCAGGGTTTTTGTAGCCCCCGCTTTTTTGCCCCGTGTCTGGCTTCCTCCGGGTTTTTGTTTTTTTTCCCCCTTTCATGCGTCGGGGCCCCGCGCACATTTTTGTGCATACAAAAAAAATCCCGACGCCCCCCAAAAAGCGAATAAACAACAAATGCATTCGTTTTTTTCCCAGCGCGCTCGACAAAAGGGGTTAAAAACGACTGCTGACGAAACCCCCCTGGGCAAACGAAAAACGCACTGGAAAAAAATTCCCAAATTTTTCGTGGGGGGGGGTCGGGGCGTTTTTTATTGTGATTGGGGACCCTTTAAAACCAAACCCGTTTTCCCCTTTGACATGGGGCCCCGGGGTTCCTCTACAATTTTTCCCTCCCCAACTCACTTGTCATACCCGGATTAAGATTGCCCATGCGGGAAATATTTTTTTAAATATCGCTCACTTTTTTCACATTAACACCTTTTTCAAAAAAATACGGGGTTACCCCTCCAAATATAAAAAAACTAGCCCACCCCATGGAAGATAACCCCGGGGTTTGTTTTTACTTTTAATCCCCACGGGTTTTTACCGGGGGGTTCGGGGTTCGGCCCAAAAAATCTTGGGCCCGCTTTAACTTTGCAAAGTTAGTTCTTTTCATTTAAAACACTTTCCATCCGACCAAATATGCGTCGAACTTCTCAAGAGGCCAGTCTTTGGGGTTCTTTTTAACAAAAGTAGCCCGCTCTATTTTGTGACGGGGAGCAGGACTCAGAGTGCTTTACAGCGGAGCAAGATCTTGAAAATAGCCAAGATCCGTAACACCATCCTGCACATTTCTCACTGACACTTAACCAAGTAAGGGCCCAGATGGTTTTTTTAATTTTTCACGTGTGTGGGTTTTGTTTGGTCTTGGACATTCCTGCCTGCTTTTAATACATGGTTAGGTTTTAAGTCTTTTTTGGGTTTTTTTTAATTTCCTTCCGTCCTTGCGACAGTGTGTAGGCGGACATCCGTCTAAGGCCCATCGCGACAACGTTTTAGCTACCGCTCAACGTCCTTTTTGCAACTTCTTTTTTGATCCAGGATAGCTTTTGCACCAACCCCGCTCTATGCAAGGAACACATGGATTATAGCCCAGCACTTTTTTAAAAAAAAAATTTTTGCGCCGAGGAGCCTTGGAATCATAAACGATTACACAGTTTAAAAAAATATCCTCGTAACTTAATGGACGAAAGAAGTGAAAACAGTAACGAGCACTCCCACTGTCCTCCAAGGAACTGCATTGACTTGCTTAATTTAACGTACATACCTTACATACCCCCTGCGGTGTTGCTAAGTGTCAGTGTCTTGTTGCCATGTCATCAATTTTTCAAATCGCGCTTGCTCGAGCTGCGCGAAAGAAACAATTGAAAGGTTATTAATTTGGCGGCCAGGCAATCATGAACACCTGCCCAGACCGCCACAACATTTGGTGGCCACTACAATTTTTTTTTTATCTGACCATTAACTCTTGTTAGCTTGGGAAGTAATTGTCTAGGTGTAATAATACGAAAGGGAGAATAAAGGATAGAAAGAAGCTATGATGTGACTGTGGAAAGAGATTAAAAATAAGAAGCTAAAAGAAGGAATGTGAATAAAAAGGTAGATAATTAAACCCCTCTCCTTTGCCATGCCTCAAAAAATGCTTTTTTTTTTTCTCCTCTCTCCTCTCCTCTCTCTCTCTCTCTCTCTCTCTCTCTCTCTCTCTCCTCTCTCCCCCTCCCCTTTCTCTCCCCCCTCTCTCTCTCTCTCTCTCTCCCCTCTCTTCCCTTTCTCTCTCCCCCAAAGTAACTTTGGAGTATCTGGCTCCAAGACATGAATATCCTGTGGCCGCATTAATTGCACATTAATTCCCCCTTAATGACAGTGTTTAAAAAGGAAATTAAAGTAGAGGTCGGTGTAGGCAAAAACCCGGGACCCCCAAAAACGTTCTTGGACAAATACCCCACATCATCACAGCAAATTTATAAACCTCACAGTATGTTTTAAAGTGTGATGATCCCCCTATCACCATCTCTCTTCTCTCTCTCCCTCTTTTCCCCCTTCTCTCTCTCTCTCCTCCCCTCCCTCTCTCTCCTCTCTCTCTCTCTTTTTCTCTTCTCTCTCTCTCTCTTTTTTCTCCTCTCTCTCTCTCTCCCCCCTCCTCTCTCTCCTCTTCTCGCCCCCTCCTCTTCCCCCCTTCTCCCCCTTTTCCCCCCCCCCCCTTTTCCTCTCTCTCTCTCTCTCTCTAGGCTAGAAAAAATGAGGTGCCAAAAATTCTTTTAGGACATACTCTACGGGGGTTTTTTCCAATAACAACACGTCCCCACTTTAAGCATTTTTTATGATGAGTGTGAAAATATGAGTGTGTAATGAGGGTGGTGGTGGGGGTGGGGAGGGGGAGGGGAGGGGGAGAGGTCAAAAACTTAGAAGAAAAGACTCACCCGCTGACTACTACTGCTGAAGGTAACCTGGTGGGGGGTGGGTTAGCGGTGGAGGGCAGCAGGTGGGGCGGGGGGTGGAGGGAAGGGCGGAGCAGGTCATGGATGAGGTGAGTCCACCCGCATTCCGATGAGCGCGGCGGAAGAAGCGGACACGGAATCTCCAGGGAGGAAGGTGGGGTTGTGTGTGTGTGTATGTGTTGGGTGTGTTGTGTAGTGAAGGGGAAAAAGTTATGATTTTTTTTATTCCTTCTTTTCTTTTTCTGTTTTTTTTCCTCTATTTTTTGTTTCTTTATTCACGAAAGGTAATTAGGAGGTAGGGCAAAAAATAAAAAAGTTTTGTGGATCTAAAAAATTTCAGATGTTAGATGATCGTTAATTTTGTGAGGTATTAAAAAATATAAAGAAGGTTTCATAGATCTCTTTGCTGTTTTAAAAGGCAAAATTTAGCAAAGAAGCATAAAAAATGGGAAAGAAAAAATAATAAACCCCTCAGCTCCTTCCCTCCCTTCCCTTCCGCCCCTTTCCCTTCCCCTTTCCCCTTCCCCTTCCCCTCCCTCCCTTCCCCCCCTTCCTCCCTTCCCTCCCTTTCCCCTTTCCCCTTTCCCTTTTTCCCCCCTTCCCCCTTTTCCCCCCCTTCCCCTCTCTTCCCTCCTTTTCCCCCCCTTCCCTTTCCCCCCTTCCCTCCCTTCCCCCCCTTTCCCCTCCCTTCCCTCTTTTTCCTTTCCCTCCCTTCCTCCCTCCCTTCCCCCTTCCCTTTTCCTTCCCCCCCTTCCTTTCCTTCCTTCCTTCCTTCCCCCCCTTTCCCCTTTCCCTTCCCTCCCTTCCCCTTCCTTCCTTTCCCTTCCTTCCCTTCCCTTCCCTTTCCCTTTCCCTTCCCATCCCTTCCTTCCCTTCCCCCCTTCCCTTCCCTTCCCCTTCCCTTCCCTTCCCCCCCCCTTTCCCCTTCCCCCCGTCCCTTCCCCCTTCCCTTCCCTTCCCTTCCCTTTCCCTTTTCCTTCCCCTCCCTTCCTTTTCTCAGATTTTTCCCCTAAAACTTAAAAATTCTTTCCCCTCAAACTTCAAAAACTTAAAAAAAAACCCCCCTTCAAAACTTCTCCACTTCCCTCTAAATTTTCGCCCCACTCCAAAACATTATTTTTGCATAAAAAGGTAAAAAAAAACCAAAACAACCCTCATCCCCCCATCAAACTTCTCCCCTTTTTTTTTTTCTTTTTTAAAAATTCTTCCCTCCTTTCTTTTTTTTCCCTTCTTTTAAAATTCTATTCTTTTTTTTCCTTTCTTTCTTTTAAAATTCTTCCCCCTCCCTCTTTTTTTCCTTTCTGAAAAAAAAAATTTCCTTTCCCCCTCTTTTTTCCTTTTTTTAAAAAAAAAAAACCCTTTTTTTTCCTTTTTTTAAAAAACCCTTTTTTTTTTTCCTTTCTCTAAAAAATTCTTCCCCTCCTTTTTTTTCCTTTTTTTTAAAAAATTTTCTTCCCCCCCTTTTTTCCTTACTTTAAAAATTCTTCCCTCCCTTTTTTTTTCCCTTTTCTTTAAAAAATTATTCCCCCTCTTTTTTTTCCTTTTCTATAAAAAATTTTTCCCTGGGAGGTTCCAGAAGGGCTAACCAAAAGGGGGGGAGAAGCTTTGAGGGGAAGCGAAGCTTCTCCCCGTTTTAAAAACTTGCCCCTTTTCCCCGGGAAAACGGAGTACTGGGGGCCCCCTACTGTGTGGCGCAAGGGGGCCTGCTCTCCCCCGGGCCCCCTATCAGGTGGGGGGGGCTGGGTGCGGGCTTTTATTTATTTTTGGTGGGCTGGGTGCGGTTTTTTTTTATTTTGGTGGTGTTGGTTCTGGCGTTTATTTTTTTTGGTGGTTCTGGGTGCTGGCGTTTTTTTTATTTTGGTGGTGCTTGTTCTGCTTTTATTTTTTTTGGGGGTGCGGGTTCTGGCGTTTTATTTATTTTGGTGGGCTTGGTTCTGGGCTTTTTATTTATTTGTGGGCTGGTTTGGCGTTTATTTTTTTTTTGGTGGTGCTTGGTGGGGTTTTATTTATTTTGGGGGTGCTTTGGTTCGGGCGTTTTTTATTTTGGGGGTGCTGGGCGGGGTTTTATTTATTTTGGGGGTCTGGGCCCCTGGCGTTTATTTTTTTTTGGGGGGCGGGGTTTTGGCGTTTATTTTTTTTGGGGGTGCTGGGTCCTGCTTTTTTTTTTGATGGTGCTGGGTGCTGGCTTTTTATTTTTTTTTGGGGGTGTTTGGGTGCTGGCTTTTATTTTATTTTGGGGTGCTTGGTGCTGGCGTTTATTTATTTTAGGGTGCTGGGTGCTGGGTTTTTTATTTTGGGGGTGCTTGGTTCTGGCGTTTATTTTTTTTTGGGGGTCTTGGTTCGGCGTTTTTTTTTTGGGTGGTGTTTGGGTTTGGGCGTTTATTTTTTTTGGGTGGTGTTTGGTTTGGCTTTTATTTTATTTTGGTGGTGCTGGGTGCTGGCGTTTATTTTTTTTTGTGGTGCTGGGTTTTGCGTTTTATTTATTTTTGGGTGCGGGGGTTTTCTTCGTTTTATTTTTTTTGGGGGTGCGGGGTTCTGGGTTTATTTTTTTTGGGTGGTGCTTGGGGTTTGGGTTTATTTATTTTGTATATATCAAATTTGTGTCCCGGGGCAGGCCAAAGGGAAGACTCATGGAGGCAGTGTGTTAAGGGGAAATCTGCCATTGGGTATTGAAGAATTAAGGGAACGGATAGAGATAGTTTTGGGCGTAAATTTGCCGCTAACCTCATAAAATTTATGGGAAAAAATGACGTTCAAAAAGAAAAGTGTTTTTTAGGGGTTTGGGTTAAACACTTTTATGTTTTTTTCTTTTGGTGTTTGTGTTGGTTCTGGCATCTTCTTCAGGTATATCACAGTTTTTTCCGCTTATTTGGTAGTCTCTTCATATTAAAAAAAACGCAACCTATATTGCTGATCCATAAAAAGTTAAATAAAAATATCGTTTTTGTACTGGGGACTGTTTTTTTGTATTTATAAAACAGACCGTCATACTACAAAATAATAAAACCCCACACACACACACACCTAGAAACCACTCATTACCCAAAACCCATCATCCTTTTTTCTGATCACCAACTTTAACCAGATTTCTACTTGCCGACCGTACTTTAAACTCCAACAAGTGTCCTTTTTTAAACCCAAACTCCTTTTT
Organism: Chionoecetes opilio; assembly: GCA_016584305.1. Taxonomy (NCBI): domain Eukaryota; kingdom Metazoa; phylum Arthropoda; class Malacostraca; order Decapoda; family Majidae; genus Chionoecetes; species Chionoecetes opilio. The sequence continues at coordinate 77,422 of JACEEZ010018017.1, forward strand.
CAGATTACCAACTTAGTAGACCAGGAGAGGGGCAGCTCAAGTTAACCCCCCCGCCACGGCCCAGTTTACGCTACCAGGTCTGCCCTTTGTCCCATTCTACCTCGGCCCCGACCCCCCAGGACATCAACTGGGTGAAAAGGGGGCCCGGGGGAAAACCCCAGGGGGCCCCCCAAAAGGGATCCTGTAGCGCGACGACGAGGATGGGGAGAAAGAGGCGCCAAAAAGGGGGTGAGATTTTTATACCACTGATGACAAAAGGGGACGGTGATAGTGGGGAGGAGTGAGGTGGGGGAGGAGGGAGGAGGAGAGGGGGTGTGTGTGGAGGAGGAGGAGGGAAAAGTTGTGGTGGGGGAGAGGAGGGGAGGGGGAGGTGTATGGAAAGGTGAGAGGATGTTTGATAGATGATAGTGGAGAGGATGGGAGTGGGGAGGGAGGAGGGAGGAGGGGGAGGGGAGGGGGGGAGGGGGGGGGGTGGTGGTGTGGAAGAAGGAGTTGGTGGAGGTGTGTTGTCTTTTGGAAAACATTAAAACAAGTGAGATTAAATGAATAGTGAGCAGATAGATATCAGGAAAAGGGGGAAAAAGAGAGAGAGAGAGGAGAGGAGAGAAGAGAGAGAGAGGGGAGAGAAGAGAGAGGAAAAAAGAGAGAGGGGAAGAGAGAGAGAGAGAGAGAGAGAGGAAAAAAGGGGAGAGAGAGAAGAGAAAAATTTCAGGACAGAAAAAATGATGGTCGGGGGAAGGGAAAAAAGGAAAGACCAAATAAGGGAAAAAAACATATGATAATGATATAAGTGGTCGTGGACTAGTCGAGAGTTCCTAAGGTGTGTATAGGCCTTATAATTGACTCTCACAGGTTTATGTATAGGGTCAGGAATCTATAGACAGTGACAGACAGACAGACAGTTAGTTAATCAAAATTTCCTGAGACAGTTTTGGAAGACGGGCGCTCAAAGAAGGATTGAGGTGTTTAATAGTAGTCGTGGTAGTAATGTATTGCTACTGACTGTCAGGAAGGTTGTTTAGGTTGTTTATTGAATGAATGTGGGTGTAGAAAGGTTGAAAAGGTGCATGAAGAGAAAGGAAAAGAAAAGGGTAAAAGAACAGTTGGTGAATGGGTAAAGTTAAAGTGTTGGAATATTGATAACTTTTATTTTTAAGTCATTGGGCAGACGGTATACGTTTCTTTAAGGTGTATATATATTGATATTTATTTGTAAAGAAGAGGCTCAGTGAAAAATGAAAAGAATAGTTGAAGGTTACATAGCAGGGAATAGTTGCTGTTTTGAAGTACCGATAACCATGAAAATTTGTGAGTAAACATTAAATGAATCTAATAGAAAGAATTACCCATCACAAAACAGAATAGTAAAGGGGAAACAGAAGTAAAGAAGGGAATATATACTGTCTTGTATAAGTAGAAGGAAGAACAAGGTCCACATAAACACTTCTTAATTAAGAGAGAGAAGACAAAAACAAACTACTAAAAATAGAGAAATCTTATTTCGTACTTCAACCAGAAATCAAAATCCAGACAAAAATTAATTCAGGTAATTCACCTGAGTGCGTGCCTGTGGTACTAACCTGACACACATTGATAAGGTCCTGCAAAGCATCGTATGTAAAATCCCAAGATTTCGGCAAATTTACCATTAAGTTCCAATATCCCAAGGTGATGGCCCTAATCCCAAGATCTTGGGAAAAATTACAAGCAGCAGCATCCTTGGTTACTAGTTTTTTTTTCTTTTTTTTTCTCTCCCAAAATATGACCAAAATAGCTTAAGTAACACATAAATGAATGCAGAAAAATACAGAGCATTTTTTTAATGAAATTAACGCAAAATGAACCTCAAAATAGATGTTGTCAACTTGTCTATTATCACTACTAATAATTATCACTACCAAAATCCAAACTCAAGCTCGAGATCAAGTTTCGGCGGCTTTTGAGTGAGTAAAGTGAACCGTGTGCGTTATTTCCTTTAATTTCTGGCGCGGGGAAGTGTGTCATGGCTTACACATCAAACCCTGGACACAAAACACACCAGAGGCTGACCAGGGCCGCCAAACAGCCTCCTGGGACGGCGTGATCGGTGAGTACACCAGGTGTTGATGTGCTCAAGAGATTCTCGCCCTAAACAACAACAACAACAACCTCTTTAGCTTCGGCCTTCACGGTGTTATTACATCATTATTGTCCTCGTCTTACCCTTATCGTTAAGCATAGTGTTAGTGTGTTGTTCATGAAGGTAAACAAATTATATGTAAAAGATGCCCTTGTAGATTCCTTCTTGTTTGTTGATTAGTTTGTTTGTTTGTGAGGGGAAAGCACTGAGCTCTATACATGTTATTATAGAGCTCAGTGGGGGAAAGGTACGGGAAGGCAAATGACAAATGTTAGTTTTGGGGTAAACCACTAACTTACGTATTGTTATTACTTGCCACTACTGCTACTTCTACTCCTACTACTACTACAACTACTACTACTGCATTAGGAAGATAGATAAGGAACACAACTAGAAAATAGACGTAAAAAGATGTGCCGAGGCTAAAGATACGGCAGTCGTGTATCTCGTCGCCGCGGCCAGAGATACGGCAGCAATGCGTCAGAGATACGGCAGCAATGCGTCAGAGATACGGCAGCAATGCGCCAGAGATACGGCAGCAATGCGCCAGAGATACGGCAGCAATGCGCCAGAGATACGGCAGCAATGCGCCAGAGATACGGCAGCAATGCGCCAGAGATACGGCAGCAATGCGCCAGAGATACGGCAGAAATGCGCCGTGGGGCTTCGAGGTCTTGTTGGACACGAAACTGGAATCAGATTTATTTACTTTTAGTTTTATTTATTGTTAGAATCTCAATATGACTCTTTATACAAGCAATGGGAATAACCGGAATAATTTTCCTCTGACTGGTTGATCCAAATAAAGTTTTATTTTGAACGATTTTCACGGATCTGTGACGGAAATTTTCCCTTTTTTAGTTTTTGGTGTTTTCGGGGTTTTAAAAAAAATTTTGGTCCCTTTGTTTTCCTTCTTGTTTGTTATTAGTTTGTTTTTGTGGGGGAAAGGGTTTCCTTAATTTTTTTGGGTCGTGGGGGGAAGGTCGGGGCGGGGAAAATTTTGTTTTGGGGTCCCCTAACCGATTGTTTTTTTGCCCACGTTTTCCCCTCCTACAAAACCTTTACTTTTGGGGGTGGACCAAAATGTGGTTTTGTGTGGAGAAAAGTAGGAGTGTTTTCTCTTTCGCCGGGGCCGGGGAGAATGGGGGTTGGGTGCGTAAAATTAGGGCCCCGGTAGGGCAGAAATGGGGCCCCCGGGGGTGGGCTGGAGGTGGGGGGCCGTAGGCCCCTGGAAGGGGCAAAATGGGGGGGGGGGTTTTGGTTTGTGAAGCTGGTGTTTATTTTTTTTTTAGTTTTTTTTGTTAAAATTTTCCCCCCCCTTTTTAAAGGGGGAAAAACCCCGGAATTTTTCCCCTTTTTAGGGTTTTTTCCAAAATTTTTTTGGGTTTTTTTTGGGGAAAGTTTTTGGAAAAACTCCCCAAAAAATTGCCGGGTCTTGGCGCAAAATTTTTTTCCCTAGCCAAAATTATTTAGTTCAAAAAAAATTTATTAACAAATTTTTTTAAAAAAAAAATTTTTAAAAAAAACCTTTCTACCCCATCTAATTTTTTAAAAAAGGGTTTTTTAAAAACAAAAAAAAATTTTTTTTTAAAAATTAACCCAAATATTTTTTATTTTCCCCCAAAAGGCTTTTTTTTTCGCCTTACATTTTTACGTGGTTTTTTTTTTTTAGAAAAAAAAGTGATTTTTTAAAAAAATTGGTTTCCCCCCTAGAGGGGTTTTAAATTAAATTTTTATAAATTTTTTCCATTTTTCCACATCACACAACTGGGTTTTTTTTTTAAAAATTTTTAAGTTTTTAATTTTCCAAAAATAATCCCCAACCTTTTTTACACCTATTTTTAATTAAAAACCAAGATTTAAAAATTTTTTTTTTCTTAAAATCCAAAAAAACCCCCTTTTTTTAACCAAAAAAATTTTAACCCCCCCCCTTCAAAATTTAAACAATAAAAGAAAAACCCCCCCCGGTCTAAAAAAATTTCCCTTTCCCCCTTTTGGGGGGAGTTTTTTTTTTTTGGGGGTTTTTTTTTTTGGGGGTTTTTTTTTTTTGGGGGTTTTTTTTTTTGGGGTTTTCTATTTTTTTTTTTGGGGGTTTCTAATTTTTTTTTCAAAGGGTTTTTTTTTTTTTTTTTAGTTTTTTTTTTTTTTTTTTGGGTTTCTTTTTTTGGGTTAGATTTTTTGGTTTTTATAGGGTGTGGGTTAAGGGGTTTGGGGGGGGGGTTTTTTTGTGGGGTTTTTATTTTTTTGTGGGGTTTTTGGGTGGAAGGTATTTTTTGTTTCTTATTTTTTTGGGTTTTGGTGTTTTTTTTTGGGTTTTTTTTTGGGGGGGGGAAAAATTTTTTTGGGGGGGGTTTTATATTTTGGTTTGTGATTCTTATTTTTGGGTTTGGGGGTTTTTTTTTTTAGGGGGGGCCTTTTGGTTTTGGGGAAAAATTTTTTTTAGTATTTTTTTTTTTTTTTTTTTGGGAATTTTTTTTTTGGGGGGTTTAGGGGTTTGGGTTTTGTTTTGGGTTTTGGTTTTTTTTGTTTTAAAAGGGGGTGTTTTCTTTTTTTTTGGGGGAGTAGTGGGGTTTGTGGTAAAGGGGGATGGTTTAACCTCCTCCGAAAACCTTTTATCCCCCTTATTGGCAAAAACAATGGGGGGGGTCCCAAAACGGCTTTTCCCCCAAAAAAAAAACCGCATTTCCCGGATTCCGGGCCATTTTTTCCCCAAAAAAGCTGTGTGAGAGGGGTTTTTTTTTGCCTTTTTGTTGGAAAGGGGTTTTTCAAGATTTTTGTGTTTTATTTCAAAAACTTTTTTTTTTAAAAAACCGAAAAAATCTTTTTTTTTTCCAAAATTTTTTTCTTAAAAAATTAAAAACCACATCCTCATGGACAAAAGGGTTTTTTTGTTAAAAACTTAAAAAGGAAAATCCCCCTTTTTTTTTTTAAAAAAAACCCTAAAAAAAAAACATACACCCAATTCCGACCTTCCCCAAATCTTTTTTTAGGGAAAAAAGGGGGTTGTTTCGAGGGGGGGGGCAGGGGGGCGGGCAGGGGGGGTTTTCCCCCTTTTGGGTGTGTCCTTAAAGAGAACCGTACCCCCCGCCATTTTGGGGGGGGGCCCCCCCCCCAGGAAAGGGACCGGGGCCACCCCAAAACTTATTAAAAAATTAAAAAATTCAAAAACCTTTGAAAAAAAAAAAACCCTTTTTATTGGTATATTGTTGGTTTTTTTTTCAAACCCCCTATTTTGGTTTTTTCCCAACCCGGTGTTTTTTTTAAACCTAAACAAAATTTTTTTGGGATTAAAACGGGGGTTTCTATCCGCCTTTTGGAAATAAACAATTTCCCGGGGTTTTCCCCCCCCAATATTTTTTTCCCCAAATTTCCCCCCAAAAAAAATTTTTATTTTGGAATTTACCCCAAATTTTTTTTTTTTTTAAAAAAATGAAACCCCCAACCCCTTAAGGTTTAATAAAATTTTTCCCTAACCTTTAAAGTTTTAAAAAAAACCTAACCAAACCTTAAAGGTTTTAAAAACACCAAACCTTTCCCCAAAAGGGTTTTGCCTTTAAATTTAAAAAAAATTTTCTTTTTTTTTTTTTTTTTTTTTTTTTTCCAAAATAAACCCCCCCCCCAAAAAACCCCCGTTTTTTGGGAAAGCGCTAATCATTTGTATCTCCCCCATCTTGGGGTTTTTTTTTTTAAAAAAAAAAATTTTTTTTGGGCAGCTCATAAAATTGCTCAGGAGCACTGAGCAAAAGTCCCGTGTAAAGCCCTTTTTTCGGCTAATTTTAGCATCGTACTTAGATCTTTACGCGGGCAGATTCACTGTCGACCCGAAGTACAACGCTCATCATAAAATTTGCCGAAGGTCCACAGAGGGGAAAACCAGTGTTGTTTACTTGGGGCTCCCCTTTTCGCGTCTCAATAACATGGTAGCCCCCGGAGGGAAGAAAATTTTTCCGCGCCCCTTTTTCAAAATTTTGTTTTTCGGAAAAAAGGCCTGGAAATCATTATTTTTTTGGGGGATTGGTGTTTTGGGAAAGTACATTCACATAATTAGGCAAACAAAATTTGGGTCTGGACGATTACTTTAAGTAAATTACCAGGACCAGATGAAATTTATCCCCGGCTAATGGAAGCATGCAAGGAGGGGGCTTAGGGGGGGATAAGTATTAACATTATGTATATGGGGGGGGTTGGGACGTAGGATAACCTGGGCTTCATTAAGGCATTTGAGAAGGCAAGGTTAGAGCACACGGAATTGATGAGAAAGATTATGATTAAAGATCTATGTTGGATTAAGTCTTGGTTAAGCGATAAAACAACAAAAACAGCAAGAGATAACAAGATTAGATAGACAGCTAAGAGTTACGATTAATGGTTCTAAATCTGCATTGGGACAGGTAAAGGCGTATTACCGGGGCCTTTTTTGCTAGTGAGCAGCTGCCCTGAGCGATTTCACTGGCTGCCAACGAAACTTTACACGGGGGATCTGTGTTTTTATTAGCAAAAAGCATACAGACCTGAGTGCGGTAAGAAAAATGATCATAGCGCTTCCTAAAAGCGGTGCTTTTTGTAATGGATAGCTTTATTTTGCGGGGAAAAAAAAAAAAAAAAAAAAAAAAAAAAAAAAAAAAAAGTATACTTGTGGTTAAAGTTGGGTTTGGTTTCATTCCAAAACCTAATTAGGTTAGGGTTTTATTAAAACCCCTTTAAAGGTTTGGTTTTGGTTTCATTAAAACCCTTTTAAAGGGTTTGGGTTTAAATTTCATTAAACCCATAAGGGTTGGTTAGGTTTTATTATTCTTTTTTTTTTTTTTTGGGGGGGGGTTGCGCAAAATAAAAAATCCATTTGAACAAACACCTATTGTAGGCCAAAAAAAATAGGGGAAAAACTTTGGAATCATCCCTTCCCGGGTTTTAAATGAAATGAAATACCCACTGATTGTAGCTTATTGTACTTTTACTCTGAAAGGTTCCGCGGCGCTCACCTTGGGTTAACCCACACGGCCGATGAAAAAGAGGGCCTCAAAAAATTTAATCCCCGTTAGGTTGGAGGTTGGTTGGGAACTTTGTGGGTTTAAAGGGTTTGGTTTTTACTTTGTGGTTAAGGTTTTTAGGTTTTTTACTTTTTTGGGGAAGGTTAGTTTGGGGTTTTGGTATACTTTTTTGGGTTAAGGTGGTTGGTTTTAAAAGGGAACTTTTTTGGTTAATTAGGTTGGGTTGGTTAGGGGTTTGGTATACTTTGTGGTTAAGGTTAGGTTTTTTGGGTTTGGTTAGTATACTTGTGGTTAAGGTTAGGTTAGGTATACTTTTTGGTTAAGGTTAGGTTGGTTAGGTATACTTTGTGGTTAAGGTTAGGTTAGGTTAGGTATACTTTGTGGTTAAGGTTTGGTTGGTTAGGGTTTCTTTTTGGGTTAAAAGGGTTGGGTTTGGTTAGATTTTTACTTTATGACTTTTTTATATTTTTTTGGGGGCCTAAATCACTTATATTTTTCTTCCCTCACCCAAAACCCCGTATTCCCCCCCCAGTTTTCCAGGGTTGTTGGGTATAGGGGAAGAAAAAAAAGTAGGGGTGAAAGGGCTTCTTCCAAAATTTTACCAAAAATTTGTGTGTCGAAAAACCCGCGACTCTCGTCCATTATACCAAAGTTGTTTCGAGCTTATGAAAAATATAGTCGTTCGTACCTCGCGCAGAGTGAACTGACTATAAGTTCAAAAGACACCCGGTTGTACGAAAAAACTCAAAATCGTGTACAAAAATAAATACTTTAATTCAAAATACCAAATTTAAAAAAGTTTTTTTGATTAGGCCAAAAGGGTTTTTATTCTTTAAAATTCCTGTAATCCCCGTGATTTCTTCTATGGACCACTGTGGCCCGCCCGTACCCGTGGGCCCTGGGGTCGGGGCTGACCCGTTTTTTTGGGAGAGAACTACGCGTTCGCTCTTTGGTCGAACCACTCGGGGGTAACACGCATCTTAGCCTCTCTCGCTTTACCATTACCCACACCTGTCACTACACCACCCGTACGGGCCCCGAAAACACCCTTGGTGTATCAACCCAAATAAATGATTATCAGGGTTCTTAGGAATTGAGGGTGCATGTTTTCTTTTTTAATGTTTTTTTTAAAAAATAAGGGCTATATATTTCCTATTGTAGGATGTGCCTGAATTTTCCCCAAACTAAGCTTTCAAACCGTTGTCCCGTCAGCAGCATGTTTTATGTCTTTTTTAGTTTTAGAAGAAAATGATCTTGCAAAATAATATAGTCACCCTAAATTTTGTCCTTTATAACAGAAAACTTTTTTGCTCACTCAAAGACAGCAAAATACTTCGAAGAGTTCTCTGTTTGCTCAACCCAAACAGGCTTTCATCAGCAAAAAACCCCAAAACTGCTCAGTGAAACTGCTCACTGAGCAAATGTGGCCCGTGAAAAAGCCGCTTCAAGGGGGCCTGCGATTTAAACGTAAAAATATATATTTGCCAAAAAATAGGGATACTTTGTTCTATAGATTTTTAAAATTAATAAATTGGGAAAATCATTTTCGGTTAGCGGCCCTCCATTTTGGGTTGGGGGATGGTTTGGGGTTTTGGTTCCGGTTGATACTTATAAACCCTCCTCGTACTTTTTTCACATTAATATTTTTGAAAAACATAAGTTTTTTAAAAAGGCTGCAAAGGGTTGGGGGGAAGGTTGGGTTTTGGGGGTAAAAAGATTGTTTTCCATATTCACTTTTATAGACGGAGTTAAACATAAAAAAGGAGGGGGTTTTTTAAAAAAAAGTCTAAAATTTTATGGTGGGGATGAAGGGGAGAGGTATATTTATTTCAAATTAAACCACTTATAAAAAACATTTAAAAAATTTTTCTACTATTTTTTTTTATCTTTATACTATACTACCTTTATTTTATATAAAATTACTACAACGAATTTACTTCTTACTTAACCTACCTACCTACCTTTCCTACCTACCTACCTACCTCCCTACCTACCTACCTACCTACCTACCTCCCTACCTACCTACCTACCTACCTCCCTATTTACCTACCTACCTACCTACCGTACTTACTTACTTACCTACTTACTTACCTACTTACTTACTTACCTACTTACCTATTACTTACCTACTTACTTACTTATTTTACTTACTTACTTACTTACTTCCCTACTTACTTACTTTAATTACTTACCTACTTACTTACTTATTTTACTTACTTACTGACTTACTTACTTACTTACTTACTTACTTACTTTACTTACTTACTTACTTTACTTACTTACTTACCTACTTACTTACCTACTTACTTACTTACTTACTTACTTACTTACTTACTTACTTACTTACTTACCTACTTACTTACCTACTTACTTACTTACCTACTTACTTACCTACTTACTTACTTACTTACTTACTTACTTACTTACTTACTTACTTACTTACTTACCTACTTACTTACTTACTTACTTACTTACTTACTTACTTACTTACTTACCTACTTACTTACTTACTTACTTACCTACTTACTTACTTACTTACTTACTTACTTACTTACTTACTTACCTACTTACTTACCTACTTACTTACTTACCTACTTACTTACCTACTTACCTACTTACTTACTTACTTACTTACTTACTTACCTACTTACCTACTTACTTACTTACTTACTTACCTACTTACTTACCTACTTACTTACTTACTTACCTACTTACTTACTTACTTACCTACTTACTTACTTACTTACTTACTTACCTACCTACTTACTTACCTACTTACTTACTTACTTACTTACTTACTTACTTACCTACTTACTTACTTACTTACTTACTTACAAGGACATAGAAATAACGTGACAATCCATCTGACCAATCACAATGCAGCCGTCACAAACTTTTTTACTTTTTCACCCAATAAGGATTAAGCATAATTTTTACCAATCAATTATTATGTCATGACAAGTCTTCGATCA
>JACEEZ010018017.1:90000-95000 GCA_016584305.1 Chionoecetes opilio
GCTCGCAATGTGCAGCGTCCCTGTGCATTCGGTCAGCGGTTCGAGTCCGCCTAGTTCGTGCTGACGTGGCGGCGCTTTGTATAGTCAATAACCTTGTAGTTGGTACTTGCAAAGTGTCTAGATAGGATGAAAATCTTATTCTTATTCTCTCTCTCTCTCTCTCTCTCTCTCTCTCTCTCTCTCTCTCTCTCTCTCTCTCTCTCTCTCTCTCTCTCTCTCTCTCTCTCTCTCTCTCTCTCTCTCTCTCTCTCTCTCTCTCTCTCTCTCTCTCTCTCTCTCTCTCTCTCTTATAGTTTAGTTTATGACTCCTTTATCATATTACCTCCTTTCTCCCTTCCTATCTTCCTCCCTTCCCTTCCTCCTTCATTTCTTCTTCCCTCCCTTCCCTTCTTCCTTCCCCCCCTTCCCTTCCCTTCCCTTCCCTTCCCTTCCCTTCCCTTCCTTTAAAGTATGGAAGCAAAACAAAGGATGTAAAAGAAGTGTGTACGTTTTTTGTGCCATATATCAATGGCAAGATGGGGACTTGTAACACTTACTTGCAAGATCCCTCCTCTTTCTCTTCCTCTTCCTCTTCCTCTTCCTCTTCCTCTTCCATTTCCTCCTCCTTTTCTTCTTCTCTCTTATCTTTTTCTTCCTTTTTCCTGTTAGTTTTCTACCTGTATTTTTTTAATTTAGTTTTTTTGCAATTCTATCTAATTTGTTTTCTTTTTGTATTCTTATATTCTTTTTCTTTTCTTTCTCAAGGGCTTAAGTACTTGGTGCCTCGAAACTAAGACATTAGGAGATTGACAGAAGAGTTGGTTTGTTTAGTCAATGGTGGTGGGTTCATGGTTAATGGTGGTCCATGGTGGTGGGTACATGGTTAATGGTGGTCCATGGTGGTGGGTACATGGTTAATGGTGGTCCATGGTGGTGGGTACATGGTTAATGGTGGTCCATGGTGGTGGGTACATGGTTAATGGTGGTCCATGGTGGTGGGTACATGGTTAATGGTGGTCCATAGTGGTCCATACAAGGGCATTGCATCATCTTCTCGTATCAGGTGTACCGCGTTGCGTCCTCTGCCTTCGTAATAGCGGGAACCTAAGGAAGGCGCCACAAAAACTAGTTCCCAAAAGGCGGTCATGGGCGATTTGTGGGGGTGATGATGGTGATGGTGATGATGTTACTTTTTTTTTTATCTCACTATCTTCACTGTTTTTGATATTTTGATTGTTATTGTGAAAAAAAAATTCTCTCTCTCTCTCTCTCTCTCTCTCTCTCTCTCTCTCTCTTCTCCTCTCTCTCTCTCTCTCTCTCTCCTCTCTCTCTCTCTCTCTCTCTCTCTCCTCTCTCTCTCTCTCTCTCTCTTCTCTCCTCCCCCCCCCCCCCCCCCCCTTGATATCCCTTCTTTGTTTCCTCATCAGGATTTTTCCCTTTCTCCTTTCTTTTCCTTGCCTCCTCCTCCTCCTCCTCCTCCTCCTCCTCCTCCTCCTCCTCCTCCTCCTCCTCCTCTCCTCCCTCCTCCCTCCCCTCCTCCTCCCTCCTCCCTTCTCTTACATAAGCAGTTCCTCTCCATCATCATCATGTCGACGAATTTCCTTAAGAATTTATAGAATAGATATTAAGCCAACGCAGTGTGTTGTGTCGCGTATCCGCAAATTTGGGAAAGGAATTTTTTTGGCCGATATTTTAAATTTTATTTACGTTTGTACGTAAAAATATTATTAGTTACAATTGTGTATAAGGACAGTGCGAATAATTGATATTCGATATAATTTCCCCGTTGATGTATATTAGTGGAGATATAATCATGTTTGTATGAAATGAGGGTGATCAATACGCTTACAGAGGGAAGAAAATGTCGTTTAGAACCAAATATCGGAAAACGAAGACCAGATTCTTGATCGGCAGCAGTAGAAGCCCCTATAATCTGAGTGTCATCCAAATTGGGATATATTTATTTTCGCCCAAAATCTGCAGGCTGTGTATGGTTATGGGGGCCCAGGATTTTTTTTTGAAGATCCCATTTTCATTAATATCTCACTAACCATAAACGTAAGGACAAAATGGTATAAAACATAAAAGATGCAGCTTTCGATGGCCGACCCAATGATATACGCGGAATTAAAATTCATGCATAAATAAAGCCACAAATCAATCGTTTCGAAAAACTAAAAAAACTATATATCTATAGAACGTGACATGTTAGGACTAAACGGACTGTGCCATTGTGTAGATCTTGTCAAACTGGACATAAATTATTTACGGCATTTTTCGTTTTAGGTCAATAGTTTAGTCGGAAAATGCCAAAAACAAATGAAGGCAAAATTATGAGGAATTTTGCAGCCAGAAAGTATGATTTTTTTTATTTACATATATACGTAGAAATGATCTCAGTAATAATGATGTATAATGACGGTGTAAATAATTGTTATTCAATGTAGTTTCCCCAGTGATGAATATTAGTGGAGATCGAATAATGCTTGTATGCATTTATAGGGGGTAAATAAACGTACAGAGGGAAGAAAATGTCGTTTACAACCAAATATCGGAAAACGAAGACCAGATTCGTGATTGACAGCAGTAGAAGCACCCATAAACCGAGTTTCATCCAAATTGGGATATATGTATTTGCGCCCAAAATCTGCAGGCTAGGGAATTTTTTGAAAATCACATTTTCATGAATATCACAGTAACCATAAAAGTAAGGACAAAATAGTATGGAACATAAAAGAAGCAGCTCTTAAAAGCGGATCCAGTGATATACGCGGAAGTAAAATTCATGCATAAATGAAGCCACAAATCAGTTTGCGGAAAACTATAAAAAACGTATATATCTCAAGAACGTGACATGTTAGGACTAAACGGACTGTGCCATTGTGTAGATCTTGTCAAATTGGACAAAAGTTATTTATGGCATTTTTCTGTTTAGGTCAATAGTTTAGTCGCAAAATGCCAAAAAACAAATGAGGCCATACTTTTGAAGAATTTTGCAGCCAGAAAGTAAGAATTTTTTTATTTACATATATACGTAAAATGATCGCAGTAATAATTGTGTATAATTACGGTGTAAATACTTGTTATTCAATGCAAATTTTCCAGTGATGAATATTAGTGGAGATGGAATAATGGTTGTATGCGTTTATAGGGTGTAAATAAGCTTACAGAGGGAAAAAAATTGCTTTTAGAATCAAATACCGTCAAACAAAGACCAGGAGGGATATTTACCATTTCTTGCGAACGTTCACAACAGGCTTGCGAATTCACAAGCCTTGTGAATGTTCACAATTTCTTAGGACATATTTACTAAGCTTGAGAACGGCTGTGAACGTTCGCAAAGTGTTCGCAATCTGCGAGTGCTCCTGACCACTCGCAAGGCCTTGCGAACACTAAATAACTCAACAAAACCGAACCCAAACATATCCTATACCTAACCAAAACTAAACCTATAAATAACCTAACGAAACTCATTTGTAATCTAACCTACCGTCAATAGTAGCCTATTATTTCTGTAGTGGGCTTTCAAAAGTCCTAGGGATTCTTACCTACATCATCGTGGAGATTTGTTCATTCGGAGTATTTTAAAACACATTTCCCATGCCGCAATTGAATAATAATGGCGTTGACATGTATACTACCGAAAATCTATCGTTATTTCAGCCAGGAATGGTTAAGTTAGGTTAAATTAGATTAGGTTAGGTTAGAGATTGGGTTTGATTTATTAACAATTGATATCAAAAAAAAATGAAAGCTATCAATACTATGGCAATGCGAAATAGAGCAATGTTTGCGGGGCGGGCCGGGAGGGGCGGGTTAGGCACCCCCTACACATATAAACTAAAATTTATTTCCGACAAAAACGAATGACAGATTAATTTACTACACGACTATAGTGTTATTGATGGTAGAGATACGGGCCATATCTATAGCCACCGCGGCTAGAGATACGTTTCATACCTATAGCCACCGCGGCTAAGGATACGTTTCATACCTATAGCCACCGCGGCTAGAGATACGTTTCATACCTATAGCCACCGCGGCTAGAGATACGGGTTCATCATACCTATAGCCGCCGCGGCTAGAGTTGTTCTTGGCGCTCCATAATAATAGATAAATGCGTAGTATGTAGATAAGGTGCTAGGCAGTGGTAGAAAATGTACACACTGCTGTATTCCGCGCCAAAATGTGTAGTATAAACAAAATTCTCTTATATTGATATTTATTGCTGCAATAATACATTTCTTACAAGAATAAACAATTCTTCTACCGTTTTTGTCACAATATATCCTTTGCATTTGTTATTTGTAGTGAAAGAACTATTGGGGTGGCGTTAATTTCACTGTTTGTTTTGATCGCAAGGAGCGGAGGATTCCTAGCAGGGACTGTTCACAAGACTTTGATAAATAGTTCGCAAGGATAGCTCCCAACATTGAACAGCCCTCTATTCTGCGAACAGAAATTTGCGAACGTATTTTACAGCCAAAAGATAGTAAACCCTACGTTGCTCAAAATATGTTAACGGTCACTGGGCCGACAAAAGTCGAATAAACTCGTCACAACGAAAAAACCGTAAAATTCATACATGACAACTCGAGAACCAAAAGTCACAAGGCATTGCTGACGATTTCAGCACGTCTCAGATCTTAAACCTGGGTCAAAAAACCATACCTAGCCTGTTTAAGATCTGGGTCAGAAAAGCCATACCTAGCTTGTTTAAGATCTGCGACGTGCTGCGCACGTCTCAGATCTTCAACCAGGGTCAGGAAAGCCATACCTAGCTTGTTTAAGATCTGCGACGTGCTGCGCACGACCCAGATCTTAAAACAGGGTCAGAAAAGCCACACCTAGCTTGTTTAAGATCTGCGACGTGCGCAGCACGTCGCAGATCTTAAACCTGGGTCAGAAAAGCTATAACCTAGCTTGTTTAAGATCTGCGACGTGCTGCGCACGTCTCAGATCTTAAACCTGGGTCAGAAAAGCCATACCTAGCTTGTTTAAGATCTGCGACGTGCTGCGCA
>JACEEZ010018017.1:105000-120000 GCA_016584305.1 Chionoecetes opilio
TTTTTTTGCATCGAACCAGTGTTGCCAACCGTAGGGCGATCGCCCTACGCGTAGGGCGTTTCAGCATCCTATCATGGCTTGTAGGGCCGTAAGGCGATTTTACAGAAACTGAGCTAAACGTAGGACGATTTTGAATTTTTTGTTTGAGTTATAGTTACTTTGCAGCAAAAGATATATCATATAAGCGGAAAGGAAATATGTAAAAAACAAAAAAATAATAGATTTTAATTCATCAACATTCTATATTACCCCCAGGAAAATCTGGTTAAATGATATCTAATGAGTGACTGGCAGCTGATATATTGCAAATGCTGCTGGGCCGCTGGTGTGGCTGTAAGCATGAACAGGGATAGGACAGGTCTAGGTAGATGACGTGAGCGTGCTGCCGTCCTATGTGGAACTGTGGAAGCTGGATATCCACTTGTTGCATTCCGTATCATAATCATCGTTGCGTATTATTCAATGGTACGGTACGCTGCTATAAGGTATATTTTAACAGTTTCATTACAAAAATATCCGTATAAGGAACAGCATGCGTTGCACTGTTGTATGTTATTAAAATTTATATGATACAAATATTATGGAACCGGTTATATTGACAAATGTCGATTTTCATCTTGAGCCGTAGGGCGGTGAAGGGAAATGTAGGGCGTTTTCATTGTCTGTGTAGGGCGAAGACATTTTTTGGGTTGGCATCACTGCATCGAACACTTATTATTATGGAACATTTTCCCTCTTATCTCTCTTACCTCCCACTTAGCCAAGCCTGGACAAGTGTGGACATGTTTGTGGCTATTCACTCTAAAAGCATGACTAGATTATCCTCAGTGCGTGTCAAATTTTTGGAAGCTAAAGTTTTGGGTTTAATAATTAAAGTTTGTGTTTAAGTTTGGAAATTTCATGTGTCAGTTTGTAGGTTAAGTAAATTTTGGTGATTTTATGTAAAGTTTTGTGTGACTAATACGTTTTTGAAAGTTGAATAGTCGACAGTATTTATTTATTTAGTTAGTTTTGGTTTGGTTTTATATTTTGTAACTTTCATGTAACTATAATTAGGGTACGTGGCATGAATGGTTTTTTTTGTCACTTTTCTACACACACACACACACACACACGCACACACACACACACACACACACACACACACACACACACACACACACACACACACACACACACACACACACACACACACACACACACACACACACACACACACACACACACGATGGTCAAGTGGATAGAGCTTTGGCGTGCTATTCTGTGGTTAGCAGGTTCGAATCCCCGCTCTCTCCCGGGGATTTTTCACTGACAAATTCGGGCGGATATTTCTTATTAGCTATACTCATTATTTATATTAGTAATTTTTTGATAAGTTTTTGGATTAAGAAGAAAAATAGGAAACTTAATTGTGTTGTGGAAAAAATGGAAGAAAATAATTTAGAAAAAAAAAATTAGTTTAGTTTGTTTATAACTTTATACATAACTATTTTATTTGGTATTATTATTTATATATAGGAATATTTCACTAGGAGGAAAGGCGACTATTAGGTGAAGGTGTTTAGGAAATTTACGTTCAGTTTCTATTTATATAGCATTTATTTATGGATTATTATATTTTTTACCGTCTAATATTTCGTGTTTGTCTTTGTCTGTTTGTCTTTATATTTCCATCCTTTTTCTTCTCTATTTATGTTTCATTTTTATTGTTATTTTTTTTTATTAAAATGTGTGTGTTATTTTTATTTTTCTCTTTATATGTATTTACTAGCCGCAAAGCCGCCCTCCGGGCAGACTTTTTGGCTAGCTCCTGCGGAGGGCTATTGTAGGGCCTTCGGCCCACCACCTGTGTTTGGTGGGCCTTCGGCCCACCAAACACAGACTCTCCAGATAGCCCCTTCTAACTTTCCTGAAAGCATGGATGTAGAAATGTATGTATTCCCCCCACCCATTCACTCACCCATTACCCATCACCCCCCACCCATTCACTCACCCATTACCCATCACCCCCCACCCATTCACTCACCCATTACCCATCACCACACACCCATTCACTCACCCATTACCCATCACCCCCCACCTATTCCCTCACCCATCACCCATCACCCCCAACCCATCACTTCCCACCCATTCACTCACCCATCACCCCACACCTATTACCCATCACCCCACCCATTCACTCATCCATTACCCATCACCCTACATCAAGGTTTCCTCAATTCTCGCAACCCACTTTTTTTTCACAATTCTCGCTAATAGGCTACTTAAAAAAAAGAAGAAAAAAAGTGATCGGATCATCTCATAAGAGCTTAAAATGTGCCTCTGGTCGACCCGGTTCCAAAACTGTGCCATATGATGGGATTGGGGCACTGGGGGCGGCACCTATCGCGGACACAGACACACACACACACTTTCGCTTATATTATTATAGATTTATATAGCTATTCATTTGTTTATTTTTATTTGTTGTTTTTGTTCTGAGTTCTCCCTTCTCCCTTCTCTCCTCCTCCTCCTCCTCCTCCTCCTCGGTCACGCCCTCTGGTTTCCATTAAGTTCTTATCTAAAAAAATAACTTTGCTAAACCACAAAAGTAAGTCAAGAGAGAGAGAGAGAGAGAGAGAGAGAGAGAGAGAGAGAGAGAGAGAGAGAGAGAGAGAGAGAGAGAGAGAGAGAGAGAAGAGACTTATTTAACACATCTTCCTAACCGGGTTTTCATGTCTTGCATAAAAAAATACCATTCAATCTTATAATGCTTTTTATATCTTATCTATCTGTCTGTCTGGCTGGCTGTCTGTCTGGCTGGCTGTCTGTCTGTGTCTGTCTGTCTGTCTGTCTGTCTGTCTGTCTGTCTGTCTGTCTGTCTCTCTGTCTGCCTGTCTGTCTGTCTTATTTGTACGTCTGTCTGTCTGTCTGTCTGTCTGTCTCTCTGTCTGTCTGTCTGTCTCTCTGTCTGTCTGTCTGTCTGTATCTTCCTTTAAAGATCTAATAATTTTCTTGTTACTTGGTATTTTGTATGTGTATTTTTCCTGTTATTTTTCATTATTATTGTTTTCTATTTTTTTATTATCACTACTATTATTATTATGCATTATTATTTCTTGTTTACTTTATCGTCGCATCTGAAAATAAGACGAAATACCAAGATAAAGAAAAAAAAATCGTTGGAGTTTAACACACACACACGCACACACACACACGCACACACAGCACACACACACACACACACACACACACACACACACACACACACACACACACACACACACACACACACACGCACACACACACCACACACACGCACCACCACGCACGCACACCACACCACACACACACCACACACCACACACACACACACACACACACACCACACACACACACACACACACACACACACACACACACACACACACACACACACACACACACACACGCCCAAATCAGTGTAAACAAATCACCGGAACAAAAACAAACAGCAATAAACAAACAGAAATATAGCAACACTAATTTAAAGGGCGCCATAGTTCCTCCTCCTCTTCTTCCTCCCCCTCCCCCTCCCCCTCCCCCTCCCTCCTCCTCCCTCCTCCTCCTCCTCTCCTCCTCCTCCTCTCCTCCTCTCTCCTCTCCTCCTCCTCCTCCTCCTCCCTCCTCCTCCTCCTTCCTCCCTCCTGTCCCTTGTTTAAACATGGCGGGTAACAAATACATTTAAATCTCTCCTAATTAAGATAACTAATGAGATAGACGTGTTGTGTGCGGCCTCCTATTCTGTGTGTGTGTGTGTGTGTGTGTGCAGTGGCGGCTCGTGATAAAATAAAATGGACGGACTGCAAGATTTACACAACAGTACAGTGCATTTTTTAACATGCTAACTGGGTGACCAAAAGGTCTCCCCTGCAGTGATGGAAAACTGTCGCCCAGTAAGGACATTTTTAAGCTACTGGGCGACAAGATATTTATTCATAAAATCTTTCCTGGATGCAATGGCTCGATCATCATGTCTGTGTGTGTAAGATCCAGATGTGCTTCTTATTACTGCATATGATCATTATTTATATATATTTCTTCTTTTAATGTCTATATAATATTGTGCCGCCATATAGCTATACCCCGTCGATTGTTTGCGTAGTGAAAATTTGTTGGTGTCACTGGAAGATTCATAAGCACAGCATGGAAAGGGAGGAGAGGGGTCACACAACATTCAAAATGGGGAAGATGATACCAAAAAGCTGTAGTTTAACAGGTATGCCTACTATACTCTTCGTCATACCAAAAATAATATAAGCTCCTCCCACAACCAGTAGACGGTGGAGCCATAGCTTTCCGTAATGCTAAGTGGCTGACAAAATTCGGTAAAAGGACGTTCAAAACACTGATTCGAAATTCGAATCTTTAAGCGAAATCCAAGCGAAATTCGCCTTTATCGTCCGCTAGACGGAGAGCCTTGGAAATCCCATGAGATAAACTCCCTTTTCACACCTGGACCCAAAGGCCTATCCACCTGATGTGATTAGAAGCAGACTGGATGCAGAATTTTGTGGTTTGGTTGAGGTTTTGTTATGTTATATTAGGTTAGGTTGAGATTAGGTTAGGCTAAGGTTGAGGCTAGGTTAGGTTGAGGTTAGGTTAGGTCAGGTTGAGGTTTAGGTTAGGTTGAGGTTAGGTTAGGTTTGGTTAGGTCGAGGTCGACCTCAAGGTTGACCTTGACCTCGACCTCGAGGTTGACTTTAACCTCGAGGTTGACCTCGACCTCGACCTCGAGATTGACCTCGACCTCGAGGTTGACTGACCTCGAGGGTGACCTCGACCTCGAGGTTGATAGGTTAACCTCGAGGTCGACCTCGACCTCGACCTAACCTAACCTAACCTCAACCTAACCTAAACCTCAACCTAACCTTGATTTGAAAGGTTGAGGCTAGGTTAGGTTAGGTTGAGGTTAGGTTGAGGTTAGGTTAGGTTAGGTTAGGTTGAGGTTTAGGTTAGGTTGAGGTTAGGTTAGGTTGAGGTCGAGGTCGAAGTTGACCTCGAGGTCGAGGTTGACCTCGAGGTCGAGGTTGACCTCGAGGTCGAGGTTGACCTCGAGGTCGAGGTTGACTTCGAGGTCGAGGTTGACCTCGAGGTCGAGGTTGACCTCGAGGTTGAGGTCGAGGTTGACATCGAGGTCGAGGTCGAGATCAACCTAGAAGTCGAGGTCGAGGTTGACATCGAGGTCGAGGTTGGCCTCGAGGTCGAGGTCGACCTCAACCTCGACCTAACCAAACCTAACCTAACCTCAACTTAACCTAAACCTCAACCTGACCTAACCTAACCTCACCTCAACCTAACCTCAACCTCAGCCTAACCTAACCTTAACCTTAACCTAACCTAACCTAATCTAACCTAACCTAACCTAACCTCAACCTAACCTCAACCTTCTACAACCAGTCTGCTTCTAATCACATCAGGTGGATGAGCCTTTGGGTCCAGGTGTGAAAAGAGAGTGTATCTCATGGGATTTCCAAGGCTCTCCGTCTAGCGGACGATAAAGGCGAATTTCACTTGGACATCAGTGTTTTGTACGTCCTTTTACCGAATTTTGTCAGCCACTTAGCATTACGGATAGCTATAGGCTCCACCGTCTACTGATTGTAGGAGGAGCTTATATTATTTTTGGTATGACGAAGAGTATACCACCCTTCTGGATATCCAAGGAATGTCGCCCAGTAAGATTTGCTTAAAAAATACTCTGCAACAGTAGGATACACAAATTTTACCTATCTCAGGTTACAGGGTATGAGTTGTAGTTGATATTCACGGATTTCAGGGCATGGTAGTAGTGGTGGTGGTAGAAGGGATGGTGGGGGTGGTAGTGTTGGTAGTAGAGGGGATGGTTGAGGTGGTGATGGTTAATTACAGTATTACTTAAAAATAAAGTTGGTACAGCTTGATTTCATCATTTCAGTCTTTTTATTTAATGTCAGCTGGGAAAAGTGGATGTTTTGCAAATACTTCACTGGATTTTCCATCGTCATAGGGTAATTAAAGAAAGCACGATATAACCACACCGTCCACACGCACTGTAAACACGAGAGGGACGAGACTTAGGCCCGTACCGAGAGTCATGACGGTAGGCGGTAGAACGACGAACGGCAGACCTTCGCTTACCATAGGACGTATAAAAAACCCTGTAATTTTGGAACGAAGAGCAGGGACGCGGTGGCGGTCAAGGTTGAAGACACGGCTATCCCCGTGTCTTCGCCGCAACCTTCGATGAATTTTTATTACATTCCTAATCTGGAGGGATTAAGAGATATGTTAAAAAATTTCTTGCCAATATATATTTAAGTATAAGTATAAGATTATTAGGTATTACATATGGGGCAATAAGTGATTTTAGTGATAATAATGAAGGAGGTTCAGGATAGAGGGGTGGGTAGTGGCTTGAGCCGTCGCCATCATGAAGGTCGCTGCCAGAACCCGCCAGGACGGTTCTCTTACCGCATATGTTCACATGAGCGGTAGAGAAATTTACGTATACACGCCTCTACTGTTAATTAACTTCATTAAATATATATTTCATCAACTTCATAGCCGATCGCAACGTTTCTGTTGATGTTTTTGATGAGTATAAGGGCAAATTCGCATTATACACTATTTTAGTCGTACTCCTGGCTCCGCAGTTTGAAGCAACATTGTTGCCAATACACCGCCGCGTGAAACCTCAACCAACCCTCCCTTTCTGTTCACTCTCGGTAACGATTTGAAGGTTCTACCGCGACCTTACCTTCGTCGGTACGTCGTCATTCGTCGCTCTACCGCCTCGACTCTCGGTACGGGCCTAGCTGCTTCAACTGCAGCTCATTGTGTTCACAAGTGGCGCGGCAGCGGCGCAGACATGAATCGTACAGCAAATATGAAAGTAACTTAAATTTTGGTCTGGTTTTAATATAAATTTACTTAGTAACGTATTGAAAATAATTAAATTACATATAATGACTTTTTATGATGATATATTTGTTAGTAGTGCATCAATTCTGCTGTGTCTCTAAAGGCATCATACACCTGGCAGCAAGTGTCTGGGGGTGCTGCAGCTCTGCAGCCCTAGCCACGAGCCGCCACTGTGTGTGTGTGTGTGTGTGTGTGTGTGTGTGTGGATGGTGTCAGGGTGTGTGTGTGTGTGTGTGTGGATGGTGTCAGGGTGTGTGTGTGTGTGTGTGTGTGTGTGTGTGTGGTGTGTGTGTGTGTGTGTGTGTGTGTGTGTGTGTGTGTGTGTGTGTGTGTGTGTAAGTGATGGCTGGGCGTGGACTTAGATATATAAAGACAAAGAAATAGGATAGAAAAAAAACATTCGTTCCAATACATTATTCTCTTTTCTTTTATTAATTTTTCAAACTGATATGTATACTTTTTATCATATACTGTTATCATCATCCAAGTTATAGTTCTTACATCAATACACACAACAAAAACTGGTATACTTCTTAATAATATCCTTCAAACCATGTAGTTAATCTTCATCTTTTTCTTCTTGCCATGTCTTATGTATATGGTATAGATTAATATATTTGTTTATATTGTTAAATTTCTATATATTTGGGTTTAGTTCATCAATTCTTACATTTTTATTTACCTGCTTCTTCATGTCTTCATTCTTCTTCATACATGTCTTCTTACTCAACTGTCTTCTTATCTATTTTTTTCTTCTTGCCATTCCCTCTTTCCTTAATTCTACGTTAAGTCATATTTTTTTTAATATTACATCTTCTTTACATACATATCTTTATCCACTGTTTTCATGTATATTCCCCTGTTGTGTATAACTTAGAGCCATTCCGTAGCATCCTCCTCTTGTATGAGCCCTGTCGCCACTGCCTGCGTCACGAAATCCTTGGTAGCCTCCCGTTCTGATGTGGTGGGGCTGGAATAACCGCTGGCTGTAGGATAAAACACAAAGAAAAGGGGTTATTAGAAGTTTCACGGCCTCTTGTAGCTTCCTTATTTTCTTATGTTCTTAAGTAACTGGAAAACAAAACATGAAAAGAGAAAATATAAGAATTGAGTCACACACACACACACACACACACACACACACACACACACACACACACACACACACACACACACACACACACACACACACACACACACACACACACACACACACACACACACACACACACACACACACACACACACACACACACACACACACACACACACACACACACACACACACACACACACACACACACACACACACACACACACACACACACACACACACACACACACACACACACACACACACACACACACACACACACACACACACACACACACACACACACACACACACACACACACCACACACACCACACACACACACACACACACACACACACACACACACACACACACACCGGTTAATTTAATCATTTAAGGATCAAAGACTTGGAAGTTACTACTACTAATACTACAACAACAACTACAACTACTACTACTACTATTCCTCCTCCCCCCCTACTACTACTACTCTTCCTCCTCCTCCTACTCTCCTACTAGTACTATTTCTCCTCCCCCTACATTGCCCCTTGAGACTAAGAGCGTAATTTCCATTGTAATTTGGGTAGGCTACCATTAGAAGATTTTTAGTGAACGAATATAAGCAATGTTTTGTAGATATCACCTGTTTAGTATCCTTGTCCACTAACGTATTTGGTATATTTAATTACTTTTCATAAATTTCTAGCTCAACAATATACAATTTTTATAGCAAAGAAAAGATCTGGGCGTGAAGTGACTTCATCCGGAGGGATTTCCATGATAAAAAATGCAAGTCAACTAAATAATATCAGAAGATGTATAACAAATATTTAATGAAAAAATATATATTTTATTTATATATATTTTAATATTATATATTTTTCCTTATTGGTGGTGTTCTTAAATGTACCACATATTTGAATAACTCTTATAACCTCCTGATCAGTTATCTGTTATTCGTGAGAACCTTAAGAACATAAGAAAATAAGGAAGCTACAAGAGGCTGCGATACCTACACGTAGTAGTTCCTGTTACTTAACAATACCTATAAGCCTACAAATACTACCACTACTACTACTACTACTACAACAACAACAACAACAACAACAACAACAACAACAACAACAACAACAACAACAACAACAACAACAACAACAACAACAACAACAACAACAACAACAACAACTCTCCTCCTCAGTGTCTTTTCTCGATGAAAATAACTCAATACTAAACTCCCAGCATGGTTTTCGTAATAAGAGATCCTGCTTAACAAACCTACTCTATTTTTTCAATGCCATTTATTCAAACTGGGACGTTAAAATTCCTTCGGATATAATATACCTTGATTTTCAGAAAGCCTTCGATACAGTTCCCCATAAGCGACTTTTGACCAAACTAAGGGCGCATGGCTTAGGAGAGCAGTTATGTTCATGGATTGGAGATTGGCTTTCAAATCGTAAACAACGGGTAGTAATAAACGGCGAGGCATCTGATTGGTTAGATGTTACTAGTGGGGTGCCTCAGGGCTCGGTCTTGGGTCCTACTTTTTTTCTGATATATATATCTGATCTGGACTGCGGACTTGTATCTAAAATATCGAACTTTGCAGATGACACCAAATTAGGCGGTAAAGCATATACTAGAGAAAACTGCGAACTCTTACAGCGTGATCTAGACAAACTATCAGATTGGAGTGATAAATGGTTATTATAATTCAATTCCGATAAATGTAAAGTAATGCATATAGGAAACGAGAACCTCAAATATAACTATCAAATGCAAAATAAATCGTTAACTGAAGTACAGCAGGAAAAGGATTTAGGTGTCATCATTAGTAATGATCTTAAAACCAGTACGCATTGCCTAGCTGCCAGTAAAAAGGCGAATATGATGTTGGGCTTCATCAAACTCAACTTTGAACATAAAACTCTCAAAGTAATGGCACAATTATACACGTCTTTGGTTAGGCCACACTTAGAATATACCGTTCAATTCTGGTCGCCTTGTTTCGTAAAAGATCAAGCCAAATTGGAATTAGTTCAAAGAAGAGCAACCAAACTAATTCCATCTCTGCGAAATTCATCTTATGAAGAGAGAGTGCGGAAACTAAATATGTTTTCCTTAAAGGATCGTAGAATCCGTGGGGACTTGATAGAAACCTTTAAGATCTTTAACATTAATCAAGAGAACCTATTCGAGCTTTCTCCTCAAGTGACAACAAGAAATAACGGTCTAAAACTGAATGGTCAACGTTGCAACACAGATCTCCGTAAAAATTATTTCATTGTTAGAGTTGTTGATCGATGGAACAAATTACCAGCAAATGTTGTCGAAGCTAGTACAATAACTTCATTTAAAAACAGACTTGACGCGCACTGTAAAGTAAATGGGTTTTGATATTGCCCTGCGAATTCATATTATAGTCCCCCGGATCGATTAGTGTTAGTGGTAGTTGTAGTTAGCATATTTCATATCCTATCATT
Organism: Chionoecetes opilio; assembly: GCA_016584305.1. Taxonomy (NCBI): domain Eukaryota; kingdom Metazoa; phylum Arthropoda; class Malacostraca; order Decapoda; family Majidae; genus Chionoecetes; species Chionoecetes opilio. Next base: position 115,500 of record JACEEZ010018017.1, read on the forward strand.
CTTCACTACGAAACTTCCATGTTCCTATCTTCTTTAGGGACATGGTATCCTTTTCCAGCTGTAGTTGATAGTTAGTAATATGTAGTACAACAGATACCCTCGTTATGGACCAATAGGTCTCCTGGTGTCTGTTATTCCTCCTCCTCCTCCTCCTCCTCCTCCTCCTCCTCCTCCTCCTCCTCCTCCTCCTCCTCCTCCTCCTCCTCCTCCTCCTCCTCCTCCTCCTATTACTATTACTATTACTACTACTATTACTACTACTACTACTAATCCTTTTTTTTTTTTTACTAAATGATACCTCCACCACATGATTATTTATGAAATATATGCGGGCTCCACTAATTGGAGGTCAGTAGCCCCAACTCAGGTCGCTATTGACTGTGGCATCCAACCATAGATTACTACTACTTATCTATTAATTACTCTCCTCTCTTTATCACCTACACTAATAAGCCGCTCTCCAATACAGTGGCCTGGTAGTTCAGGCCAGCTAAATCGATGGTTGTGGGGGCGGAAATATCTAGTGCCCCTGAGACATAGGAGGGCAGACCTGAGCAGGGAGAAGGAGAGACGGCATCTCATCCAGGCGACAACGTGGCTCCTTGGCTGGTGCTTCTTTTCTGCCATTACATCTGCTAGTCTTGAATAGAAGCACTTGGCCTTGGGGCCCATCCCGCCTGACGTAGTGAAGACCAGGGGTGTGAAGCTGCCATGGTCGACATTTCGAATCCTATCTCCATAACTCCTGATTTTATCGCGTTCATTCTTTTGGTGAGCAGCTTCCAGTGAGATCCTCTGGTGGCAGGCGGCCATTGGATCGAAGATTCTGATGTCCATGAAAGCTCTCTGTCCTCTGGTCCAGAAACCACGAGCACTTACGTCCACCCGGGCCTCGTTGGCGGTGTTGGCCGTCATGTACTGCATGTGTTCGCCATTCAGGGGGAGAAGAGTTGGTTCGGTGGAGATGTCGCGGCACACCTCCCTGAGCATACTGGCCGTCACATCCCTCACCTCATCGTGTCTGATGCACACGAATCCCCCCTTTTTACACGTCATGGTATGGTTGACGTTGTTCGACTACTACTACTACTACTACTCTTCCTCCTCCTCCTACTAGTATTATTCCTCCTTTCCACAGGGAAGGGATGCGTATGAAGTCGGTGAGTTACCCAGGGAAGGGGATAGGCTATGTTAGTGATAAGATAATTGAGTGCATGGCGGATCAAGGGAAAAAGCCCATCGTCTGCCTGAATGCTGGGGGAAATGATGTTGAGTGTGTAAGAAGTGAGAAATTGCTACGGCGGTTCAAGGAAGCTGTAGGTAAAGTTAGGGACAGGGGTGGGTTCCCTGTGGTGTGTGGTGTCCTTCCAAGACGCTTTGTTGACCACTTGTGGTACTCCAGGGCTATTGCCTTGAATTGCCGGCTGGCACTTCATTGCAAAGACAATGGTTGGGCCTTTGTAGACAACTGGGACCTCTTTTTCGGGTATAACTACCTCTACCGCAGGGATTGGGTGCACTTTTCGAGGAAAGGAGTTCAGATCTTGTCTGAATCCCTTGAAAGGGAGGTAGATGCACTGCAGGCTTTTTTAAGATAGAGAACCGGGGAGTAGACACTGGGGTCGGGGTAAGGGAAACTTGCGATACTAGGAGGAGTTTCAGAAGGCAGGGAACTAAAGTGAATCGTAAGAAGAGAGAGAGGAGGGGTTTAGTTAAAGATAAAGGGAAAATTGACAAAAAAAAGAGGAGTTGCTTGAAGTTTTACTATACAAACTGTAGGAGTATTTAAAAAAAGATAGATTTCCTGAGAGGAATAAAATAGTGTAGGGGATTTTGATATAATAGCATTAACAGAAACATGGTTGGATATGTCAGGAAAGGTATTCGATCCGGAAGTCGAGATACCTGGGTATAAGTTATTTCACAAGGACAGAGTAGGCAGACGAGGTGGAGGAGTTGCGCTTTATGCAAGAAATGCATTGCAGTGTTGTGTTAATAATGTTATAAAAACAGATGACAGCATAGGGTCTATATGGGTAGAGGTTACGGAGGGAACTGAGAAAATGGTTTTGAGTGTAGTGTATAGGCCTCCAAACTTATGTAAAGAGGATTCAGCTCCTATATGGGAAGAAATAAACAAGGCCTGCAGAATATAATCGACTATGCGTGGTGGGATTTTAATCTTAAGAATTTTAGACTGGGATTTAATCATGGGTTTACAGCGACGCATAGAATTGTTAAATATAATCCAGGATAACTTCCTAAGTCAAGCATCAAGGAGCCTACTAGAGGGAAATATTCTAGATCTATTGCTGACAAATAGAGACGATTTAGTTACAAATGTGGAGGTCGGGGGAATTTAGATAATAGCGACCATTATGAGATCAGATTTAGCTTAAAATGGGAAGTTTTTGGGGGAAAATTTAAATGGGATAAGCATCGAATGCCTAATTTCAGAAAGGCCATTATGCAGGATTTAAGGGGACACCTGGGGTAATTAATAAGAGGGGTGGGATGGAGGGGAAGAAATTTTTTTCCCAAATAATGACAGGGCGATGACAGCTGGAAAGGCCAACTATGAAGGATTAGGAAAGGCACCTGGAGGTAATTGGCGCGGTTAGATATGGTAGTGAGTCGAGGCTGAGGAGGTAATTAGAACGGTTAGACAGGAAGTGAGGTCAGGGCTGAGGAGGTAAATTTGAGAGGTTAGAAATGGAAGTGAGTCGGGCTGATGAGGATTATACCTCATTTGTAAGGAAAATAATTGACGGGGCAGAAAAGAAAAAATTCCTTATAGGGAAATAAGGTCCAGAAAGAGTGATCCAAAATGGATGACCACCAATTTTAAAACACAACATTGGAGTAAAAGAAAACATTTATTTAAGGTTCAAGGCAGGATTGGTAAACAAGAACATTTTTAACGTGATGGGGGAGGGACAGTGAAGAAATTAAATCGAGTTTTCTAAGAACAATTATGAGATTAAAGTAGCAGAACAGGCGAAAAGGGACCCAAAAGGGTTCTATCGGGATATAAAAAAAAGACAAGGGAATTAGTTGGGCCGTTAGGTCGGACAGGGTGAGGTCTTAATACGGATGAGGGTATGTGTGAGAGTCTAAATGATTATTTCTTAAGTGTTTTTACGGAGGAGAATACACCAGACATACCTGATAGTGAACAGATGTTCAAAGGAAGCGATGAGGAGAAACTCAAAGATATTTTGATAACTAGGGAAATGGTGGAGAGGGTATAAAAAAATGAAAAATTTTTAAATCACCAGGAAACCCGATTGAAGTGTATCCCAGGGTATTAAAGGAATGCAAGGGGTTGTTTAGTGATCGTTAGTGCACATTTTTAGGAAATCGGTTGAGATAGCGATCTGCCATTAAATTTTGGAGGAAAGGAAATGTTTTCCATATTTAAGAAGGGAGACAGAGGACTAAAGTTTAAATTATCGACCCGTAGTCTAACATCAGTGGTGGGTAAATTATTGGAATCTTATTATTGCAAAAAAAAATTAGGGAGCACTTAGATAAAAATAGTTTGATCAATGATTTACAACATGGATTCAACCAAGGGTAGGTCATGTCCCCACCAATTTATTGAGTTTTTATAGGAAAGTTTATAGACGGCAGATAATGATAAAGGATTATGATATAATATATCTGGACTTTAGTAAGGGATTTGACAAAGTACCACACGAGCGACTCTTAAATAAGGTTAGGGCTCATGGTATAGATGAGAAGTTCTTCATTGGATCAGAGCTTGGCTAAAAATAATAGGCAACAAGGGTTACAATTAATGGTTCTAAATCTGAATGGGACTGGTGACAAGTGGAGTTCCAAAAAGGTCCCGTTTTTGGGGGCCATTAACTATTTTTTAATTTACATCAACGCTTGGATAGTGGGGACTAGCAGGATATCAGCAAGTTTGCTGATGATACTAACTTAGGTAGGATTATTGGATCACAGTCTATGTAAACATATTGCAGGGAGACTTAGATAAACTTAACGAGTGGGCAGTCAGATGGCAGATGGAATTTAATATTGATAAATGCGCGTTATGAATGTTGGTAGAAAAAACCCTGGTAATAGATACACCATAAGCAATGTATCGCTGAAAAGATCAGAAGGTGAAAAAGATCTTGGAGTGGGGGGTGAGCCCAGACCTCCGACCTAGGAAACAATGTTTTTGAGGCCAGAAATAGAGCTAATAGAGTATTAGGATTCCATTACCAGAAGTGTTAAAAGTAGAAGTGCGGAAGTTATTCTAAAGCTTTATCTGGCTCTAGTCAGGCCTCACCTAGACTATGCGGTTCAGTTTTGGTCTCCATATTACAGGATGGATATAGCCTTGTTAGAAACAGTGCAGAGAAGGATGACCAAAATGATACAAGGGATGGGTAACTTTAGTTATGAGAGGAGATTGAAGTTATTAAAATTACACTCACTCGAGAGACGCAGAGTAAGGGGCGATCTGATAGAAGTTTTTAAGTGGATAAAG
>JACEEZ010018017.1:122500-130000 GCA_016584305.1 Chionoecetes opilio
GATACCTCCGGCCGAATATTTCTCATGGTTGGCCATGGCAACAGTTGTCAATAGATTTCCTCAAAATTAAATTAGTTCTTCCTTATACCAAATAGACTTGGTATACCGAGTTTGGTCCAAATCTATTCGGAACTTTTCGAGAAATACCTGTACACTAACAGACAGACAGACAGACAGACAGATCGGGGTGAAAACATAACCCCTCCAACTTCGTTGGCGGAGGTAATAAAAGTTAAATGTAAAAGGAAGTAAATAGGAGGAAAAGAAAAGAATTGATAAAATGGAGTAAGTGGAAAAGTAGACAAAGGAAGACAAAGGAAGACAAGGAGGAGAAAGAAGAGGAAGAGGAAGAAGAAGAAGAGGAGGAAGGAGGAGGAGGGATAGAAATTCATGTCAAATCTAAAGTTTAATAAATTTTGTGTCGCGGAATGAAAACAAAAACAAGAAAAAAATAGAAAAGAGTCGTCGAGAGAGAGAGAGAGAGAGAGAGAGAGAGAGAGAGAGAGAGAGAGAGAGAGAGCGAGAGAGAGAGAGAGAGAGACATAAGGCGTTTTCTGCGGGGGATTTTTGGTTGCAACCGGAAAATTTTCGGTTGCAAACGGTCACAACAACAACAACAAATGTTTGCGGTCGGGCCAATCATCTTCCCTGGATGGTTGAACAGGGATCGAAATTTGAGCAACCGAACATTTTTCGGTTGCAATCAGGATCCCCGCAGAAAACGCCTATACACAACACACACACACTCGCAACACCCCCCCACAACAACAACAATAACAACAACACCCTTACTTACTTCACCGCATCACCAGCTACTGAAGACAGAATGCTGGAGAGGTCAAAGCCGGCCTTCGTAGGGGCGGGTGCGAGACACAGACCCACCACCACCACCACCAGCAGCGCCACACACCCGCGGGACATGCTGTACTGGGGGAGGAAAAGTAATGATGTTAATTTGTTGAAGAAAAATTTATTGTGTGAAAAAATTAAAGAGAGAGAGAGAGAGAGAGAGAGAGAGAGAGAGAGAGAGAGAGAGAGAGAGAGAGAGAGAGAGAGAGAGAGAGAGAGGAGAGTGAGAGAGAGAAGAGAGAGAGAGAGAGATAGAGAACAAAAAAAAGTATACATTATTTCACCAACATATTAGCGTTTTTTTAAGTTCTTAGATTTAAGTTTTTTTTTTTTTTTTGTCTTTACCCAGGGAACGAGAACGCGCCTCCTCCTCCTCCTACTCCTCATTCTCCTCCTCCTCCTCTTTTTACTTCTGTGGTTGTTAAAGTATTCAAGAAAATATTGCAGGATAGAATTGAGTCCTATCTTGATGAAAATAACTTAATATAAACTCCAAGCATGGTTTTCGTAATAAGAGAGTTTGCTTAATTAACTTACTCAATTTTTTTCACTACACTACACATACTTACACGATACTGAGAGACAAACTTTACACTATAAAAACAGGAACCAGAGCGAGCGACCTTCCCCTGCCAGTGTCTGAAGGGAACTGAGGACATAGAGGCACCTTACTATGCATTAAAAAGTCATCTAAATAGACGGGGGAAAACCGAACTATCAGCGACACTAGGTAACAGAGGCAAGAACATGCAATACCAAAGGCTAGTTACACTCCTTTAAGGTCGAAAATCCCTTAATTTAAGCCATAATTCTCGCCCTTATGACTGAGGTTGTGTTTGGGTTATGATTTTTATTGGTTTTAAGTGGAACAGATATGATATAATAGTGTGTTTATGTGCTATCATGCTCTGGGGTTTATTAAGGAATGTCCAGTGCTTGTGTGGGGGGGATGGAGGGGGGGAGAGGAGGGGGGAGTGGTGGGTGGTGGTGGAGGGGGTGGTGGTGGTGGGGGTAGGGGGGATGGTGGGTGGTGGTGAAGGGGGGTTCTGTAAGGGGGTAGAAGGTTGGGGGGGATGGGTTGGGGGTGATAGTGGGGCTGTTATGCATACTTGTTTGGGAGTCCCGGAGAGAGAGAGAGAGAGAGAGAGAGAGAGAGAGAGATGCGGGTGTTGATGAATACGAACATGCATTTGTAACACACACACACACACACACACACCGTGTGATGGTCAGGTTGATAACGTGACGGGCTCCCATTCTGTGGGTAGGCGATTCGAATCCTCGTGCTCCCGGGGATTTTTCACTTGAACAAATTCGGGCGGTTCTGTCCCCCTGAGCAAGGGGATGGTGGGTGTGTGTGTTGTGTGAGGTCCCAACATTGCCCAACGATCGGTAATAATGAGCTCCAAGCTCGCACTGAGAGGGGTGAAAACTGCGATCGCGAGCCAGCTCGCGTGGACAAGACCATGAGTCACACACACACCATAGTAACAAGTATAACTAGGGGGGGGGGCACTCAGTAGAGCGCATAACCTCCGCCCGAATATTTCATCAAATATAACGTATATATAGATATATATAATATATATATAATATATATAATATAATATATATATATATATAGATATATTATATATATATTAAAATATAATGCACTCAGTATGAGCGCATACCTCCGCCGAATATTTCATCAATTGGTTTGCCATGGCAACAGTTGTCAATAGCTTTCACATCCAAATTAAATCAGTTTCTTTCTTATACCAAATAGACTTGGTATAACCCGAGTTTGGTCCAAATCTATTCGTAACTTTTCGAGAAATCCTGTACACTAACAAACAGACAGACAGACAGACAGACAGATCGGGGTGAAAACATAACCCCTCCAACTTCGTTGGCGGAAGTAACAAATATTCATTCATTATCATTATTATTATCATCATCATCATTATAAAATATATATAATTACCTAAGCATCACGTTTTCTATATTTTTAAGGAGTATCTTGTTTATTATGTTTATCAATTAATTGATTAATTGATCTACATACTTATCAATTCATATATTTAATTAGATTATACTAGAAAAAATGGATCGCAATTGTATGAAAAAACTCCTTAACCCCTTGAGGCCCAGAACGTAATATCCATTGTAATCTGGGTGCCATTAGACGATTTTTAGTGAATATAAGCAATATTTTATAAATATGACCTGTTTAGTATCCTTGGCCACTAACTAATTTGGTATATTTAGTTATTTTTCGTAATTTTATGGGTAACAACATACGATTTTTTATAGCAAAGGAAAGATCTGGTGACGAAGGGGTTAAATATATATATATGTTCATATTTGAGCCACAACAATAACAACAAAAATTACTTTTAAAAGCTATTTGAGTTCAGGAAACGAAAGATTAAAGTGAAAAAAGTCAAGAAGCAAAAACGTTTATCAATTTGACCGGGGAAAACCACATTAGAGAGAGAGAGATAGAGAGAGGAGAGAGAGAGAGAGAGAGAGAAGAGAGTAGATAGAGAGGGAGAGAGGAGAGAGAGAGAGAAGAGAAGAAAAAAAATTATATATGAATTAATAATTAATGGTCTGGGCTTGGAAAACCAGTTGAAGCGCTTTATGGGAAAAGTTTGAAATCATAATCATCACAGAGAGAGAGAGAGAGAGAGAGAGAGAGAGAGAGAGAGAGAGAGAGAGAGAGAGAGAGAGAGAGAGAGAGAGAGAGATGAGGGAGGAAGAGAGAGAGGAGAGAGATAGAGAGAGCGAGTTTCCCGGATACAAACGTTTGAAGTAGTTTTCCGAGAATAGTGTGACGCCAGTGGTGTTGTAGAGTGCGTTAAGTGTCCTCCTGGCTCCTCCTCTCTTCCTCTCTTCCTCTTCCTCTTCCTCTCCTCTCGTCCTCCTCCTCTTGCGTCCCTGTGTTGTGATTGGCTGTTCCTCGCCACGCACGCCACATTGGCTGACGTCATGTACAGGTTCAGAACGAGTATCAGATGGGGTTTAGTGAAGATGTTAGGTTGCAAGAAACTACTACTGGTACGATTTTTGTACACACGGCGACTATCACTACTTTTATTGCTGATGTTCCTTATACTACTACTACTACTACTACTACTACTACTACTACTACTACTACTACTACTACCACCGCTATTTTTACTATACTACTATTTTTTACTACTACTCTTACGTTTTTTACAACGATATCTATCACTACTTTTATTGCTAATGTTCCTTATACTATTACTATTAGGTATTACATCTAATACTACTACTACTACTACTACTACTACTACTACTACTAGGCTACTACTACTACCGAGTGGCGTACCGAGGGGGGGGGCCATGCGGCCATGGCCCCCCCTTTTTGCAAAAAAAGTATATATATATAGATAGTATCGATAGATAGTAAATCATTATTTTTTAATAAAAAAAATATATAAATTACATTTATTTTAAATTTTTTTGTAATTGCTCTATAGGTATTTTTATTTTTTGTAGATAATATTTTATAGATATATATAATTTTTTTTTTATTTTTGGTTTTTCATATTTGTTTTGTATCTCTCTCCTCTCCTCTCTCTCTCTCTCTCTCTCTCTCTCCATCTCTCCCTCTCTTCCTCTCTCTCTCTTCTCTCGCGCTCTCTTCTCTCTCCTCTCTCCTCTCTCTCTCTCTCTCTCTCTCTTCTCTATATCTATAATATATATATATATATTATAATCTATAGATATGATATCTATATATATTTATTTATTTTGTATTATGATATATGTTTTCATTGTTTTTTATATTTTTTTTTTACTTTTTATATTCTTTAATTTTTTTTAATTTTTTTTATATATAGTTTTTATACAGAAAGACCTCTCGTATTCGGACCCTCATTATTCGACTTTGACATTATTCGGGCCCCCTCCTAAAGTTGAAATTTCCTAGCTAGATTTTTTTTTTCTTTTTTTTTTAGGGGTTGAAATTTCCTAGCTTAGAATTTTTTTTTTTTTTTTTTTTTTTTTAGGGGTTAAATTTTCCTAGCCTAGAATTTTTTTTTTTTTTTTTTTTTTCCATATCTAAATCCCCCATATATAATGAGCCCCCATTATTCGGATCCTTGCATTACTCTGACCACTCACTTGGCCCCATAGTCCGAATTGAGAGGTTTTAATATATATATATAGTATATATATATATATATATATCTATATAATATATATATATATATATATAATATATATATATTTATATATATATATATATAATATATATATATATATATATCTATAATATATATATATTATATATTTATATATATATATATATAATGTATTTTGGCCCCCCCCTTTTTCATGTTCTGGTACGCCACTGACTACTACTACGACAACAACTACTACTACTTACTACTACTAGTGCTACTACTACTGTTACTACTACTACTACTACTACTCTACTACTACTCTACTACTACTACTATTAACTACTTACTACTACTACTCCCCCACAACTACTACTACTACTACTACTAGCTCCTACTACTACTACTAATACTACTACTACTACTACTACTACTACTACTACCATAAACTAACTACTACTACGACTATACTACTACTACTACTACTACTACTACTACTACTACTACTACTACTACTACTACTACTACTACAATACAGACAGTAACCAAAAATCCCGTTGTAACATTATCTCTTTTGGGTTTTCCCGAGGGGCTTGTTCATCCTCTTATTATCCACCCTTCATGGAGAAGAGAGAGAGAGAGAGGGAGAGAGAGAGAGAGAGAGAGAGAGAGAGAGAGAGAGAGAGAGAGAGAGTAGAGAGAGAGAGAGAGAGAGAGACAGAGAGTCCTTGAGTCCTAGACAAACATATAATTATGTACTTCAGATAAAGTAAAAGATATAGAAAAAAAGGAAAATAGAATGAGAGAAAACACACACACACACACACGTATTATGTCTTTTGATTATGTGTGTGTGTGTGTGAGAGAGAGAGAGAGAGAGAGAGAGAGAGAGAGAGAGAGAGAGAGAGAGAGAGAGAGAGAGAGAGAGAGAGAGAGAGAGAGAGAGAGGATAAAACAGACAGACAGACAGTTTAAGAATATTTCCTAAATGTGTGTTGATTTAATGTGAGACCTTTAATATCTTAAGAACTTTAACTCTATGTATAGGAATGTATAAACGTATTAACCCCTTCACACCCAGATCTTTACTTTGTTATAGAAAATCGTCTGTTGGTAGCCATAAAATTACGAAAAGTAACTGAATATGCCAAATTAGTTAGTCGACAATAATTATGCCAAACAGGTCATAATCTACAAAATATTGCTTAAATTCGAGAGAACTGGAACCCAAAATGCCAGGGGTCGCTGGCAGTTTTAACTCACTTTTTTGATAATAAGTTGGTCTACTGGAAAACAAAATATGGGCTTATTCCACTGCACTTAAAACACAAAAGTATAATATTTAGAACGATTTTCTTCTATATGTATATTGTATAGAAGCCTGATTCTGTAAAACATTGTATATAACCAAATAACCAAGGAGGTTATAGTTGAGGAGGCGAGGTAAATGCTACTCTATGATATTATATAGTCAATAACGAATGTTTAGAAGTTATCTATACCTAGGCAGTCATATTTTCCTGTTATTATTGTGTATCAATCAGATAGAAAGCCTGGAAGTGCAATGAGTCGACGCGTGAAGTCGTAAAGTTTTGATTCAATCGCCCCGCCACAATCTCTCCGCCCACCACTCCCCGCCGCGGCACGTCGCCTCCACAATTATAACCTACATTGTCGCAGCAACAAGCCGATTTCGGCATTCTTTATTCTTCGTTTTTCCAAGGCATTGCTTATTGTATTTTGACAAGCGTTTGCCAGACGCAGCAGTACTGTCTTAGAAAACAGTGTGAACATCGCCCAAATTTTACATGCCACAATATACATGTAAAAAATATATTAAGCTCTGATACTCGAGGCGAGTAATTTGCATTAAATTGCTATTATAGAACGTTCCATCGTAATGTATGTCATCCATATAATTAGTAGAACAACAGAAGAACTATATTTTTTGGTATTCAGATGCTGTGCATCAATGTTTATCGCGAAATTAATTTATGAAAAATATTAGTCGCGGAGCCAAAACACAGTAGACCAACCTTTGAGTTAAAACTGCCAGCGACCACCACTGGCATTTCTCGAGTTTCAGATCATTGGAATTACCCCGAAAAGAGCCTAATGGTAGTCATATTACAATGGAAACTACGCTCAGGGTCTCACGGGGTTAAAAGGCGTCACATGTTTATTTGTTTATTTATATTTATGTTTATATTTATCAAAACACATAACAAGAATAAATTTTGGACATTGAGTTTGTTAATAATGAGAAATGTTTACTCTCTCTCTCTCTCTCTCTCTCTCTCTCTCTCTCTCTCTCTCTCTCTCTCTCTCTCTCCTCTCTCTCTCTCTCTCTCTCTCTCTCTCTTCCTCCTTCTGTACCAATATTCCTCTTTTTATCCACACTTTTATCCACATTCTTAACTCCCTCCTCCTCCGTATCCACCCCTCTTCCCACCTCCACCTCCCCCTCCAACCCCTCCTCCCTATCCACCCTTACCCCCCTCCTCTCCTCCTCCCTATC
>JACEEZ010018017.1:132500-135000 GCA_016584305.1 Chionoecetes opilio
ACTCAATGAATGTTCCCAAAACCCCCGTCAGAATGTCTCCAATAGAGGAAGGAGCTGCTTGGGTGGGGGAGGGGGCTGTCTCCATCACCACCGCCACCACCAACACCAGCCTCATGCTTCCCAGGGGCACCAGCATACTGTAGAAGGGGAAGAAAGAGGGGAAAAAGACTTAGATCACACCGATACATTAGTAATATAATTTTTTTTACATGACAAAAAACTGGCCATGGGTAAAAAAAAAAAGTAGTCGACAGTCCCTATAAAGAAGACAGTAAGAGGATATAAAAAAATGGGGTTGACCTGAAATATAATTGTTTATATAAACATTATTATTTATGAAGGTTTTGATTTTTTCTTGACTTCCCTTCCTTTCCCTTATCTTATCTTCCCTTCTCTTCCTGCCTTTATCTCCCTTCACTACACTTCCCTTCCTTTCCCTTATCTTATCTTCCCTTCTCTTCCTGCCTTTATCTCCCTTCACTACACTTCCCTTCCTTTCCCTTATCTTATCTTCCCTTCTCTTCCTGCCTTTATCTCCCTTCACTACACTTCCCTTCCTTTCCCTTATCTTATCTTCCCTTCTCTTCCCACCTTTATCGCCCCTTCACTACACTTCCCTTCCTTTCCCTTATCTTATCTTCCCTTCTCTTCCCACCTTTATCGCCCCTTCACTACACTTCCCTTCCTTTCCCTTTCTTTCACATCTTTTATCCACACCTCAACCTAACCTAATCTAACCTAACTTTACTAGAGACACTTGTACTGTACCTTTATACTTTTACCTAACCTAATCTAACTTTTAACCTAACCTAACCTAATCTAACTTTTAACCTAACCTAACCTAACCTAACTTTACTAGAGACACTTGTACTGTACCTTAGTATACTCCTAACCTAACCTTATCTAACTTATAACCTAATCTAACCTAACCTAACTTTACTAGAGACACTTGTACTGCATCTTACTATACTTTAACCTAACCTAATCTAACGTTTAACCTAACCTAACCTAACTGTACTAGAGATACTTGTACTGTACCTTAGTATACTTTAACCTAACCTAATCTAACTTTTAACCTAACCTAATCTTACTTAACTAGAGACACCTTTACTGTACCTGTCTGTGTATCACCTGTCTGTGGAGTGAAGAGAGAGCCGCGACCAGCCTCTAATATACCCGCATACTAGGAAAACTTTGTGTATCTGGGGCTAGATAATAACGGATATAGAAAAGGCGTTACCCTATACTCTGGGTTTTTTTAACGAGGTGTAAAATCCTGACCCCTTGCTTGTTGACCTTGGTTGTTAGTTGAGGGAAAGAGGGAAACAAGTACAGGTCATAGACCAAAGACTACTCTATACTGGACTTGCTACTCGTGCCCCGCGCCAACCCGCCCATGACCAGTGGAGGCCAGTTTTGCGATTCCTGCCATTTTAGAACATCACCCCTATTTCCCTTCCTAAGGTTTATCAGTATATATGATATACCGTTATCTTCATAACTGTTTGTTCTATAATATTATCAAATAAAAAACAGTAAAATACACTAAAGAAATGCCATTATGAGAGAGTGAAGAAATATGCATGACCTCAATATATACTTAAACTCTTCGCCATTTAATATTTTGCGAGAAAACATTTTAGATGCTAGCGATAGAAAGAAGCGGATTTTCATTAGCTTTCTATTGATATATTTCGTTTTCTGATGAATGAATTACCACCATGCCTAAATTAGCATTTAACTAAAAAAATAACATCATCAATCGTATCGGCAAGTAAAAAAGTGTTCCATGAATACAGTAGACTATGGCATATCAGTATAAATGATACACTGTTATCTTCGTGAATGTTTTTTCTATAATATTATCAAATAAAAAACTGTAAAATACACTAAAGAAATTCCATTATGAGACTGAAGAAATATGCATGAACTTATATTCACTTAAACTCATCGCAATTTGATATTTTGCGTGAAGACTTTTTACATGCAACATATCAATAGAAGCGGAATTTAATTAGCTTTCCATTGCTAAATTTCATTTTCTGATAAATGAATTAGAACCATTCATAAATTACCGTTAACTAAATAAATAACATCATCCATCGGGTAATTATCCCGATAGATGATGTTATTTTTTTAGTTAACGCTAATTTATGCATGGTTATGATTCATTTATCAGAAAACGAAATATAGCAATGGAAAGCTAAGGAAAATCCGCTTCTTTCTATCGCTAGCATCTAAAATGTTTTCTTGCAAAATATTAAATGGCGATGAGTTCAAGTGAATATTAAGTTCATGCATATTTCTTAACTCTCTCATAATGGCATTTCTTTATTGCATTTTACTGTTTTTTATTTGATAATATTATAGAACAAACATTTACCAAGATAATGGTATATCATATATACTGATAAACCATAGGAAGGGAAAAGGGAGTGATGTTCGAAAATGGCAGGAATCGCAAAACTGGCCTCCACTGGAAATAGCCCAAAATGAGTAG